>LGRX02007235.1:0-64519 GCA_001247695.2 Cymbomonas tetramitiformis | reverse complement strand
TATTAGCTAATGAACGCCTTCCGCCTCGAACCGCGCGCCCTGAGCCCTGACCGGGTCGGAAGGCGTTCATTAGCTAATGAACAGTTTCGTCTTGTCCCAGGCTGCCAGGAGAACGGATGTGCAGCGTGCTGCCGAACGCGCCCTTCAAGGACCTGGTGGCTCCAGAGCTTTTACTGGAGCGGAGCACCGGTGGCCGAACCCGATGTCGACCGACGAGGCGGCGGAGCAAGGGAGTGTGTTTCGTCTCCCCATTGGATGCCTGTACCACGCGACGGGGTACGAGGCCTGCCGGGATCAAGAGAGGGGCTGGGTGAACGAGATCAAGAACAGCAGGAAGGAGAACCCGTGGGCCCCTTTCAATGCGGGTCTTGTTGCGATCGACGATGTCAAAACCCGTGCCGAATTCTCCCTGAAAAAAGCTCTCAGGGGAGAATACAGAGGCAAGGTTTTTGGGCACCAGCACTGTTATCAAGCCACCGACGAGTGTCACGAGGAAATCCCGTTGGAGATAGCTTTCCAGTTCTTCGAGAGCAAGATCTACATCGGTCTCACGCCTGACATGATTCGGTTCTTAGGCGAGATGCAGAACCAAATCGACCAGAAGACGAAAGGCAAAGACCACACTCAGTTCATGCAAGGGCTTCGTTCGACCCTTTTCGAAAAGAATGGGGTCGTGTACAAGGTTTACCGAGAAGTTGCGTTGATCTCCGAGTTCGTCGCCGGTGTCCCCGAGGACACCGAAAAGGGTACCTCTTATCAACCTGGGTATTACGAGGTCGGAGGGCTGGTGCAAAAAATGACGGAGTTCGAATCAGAGCATGGATTTGCAGTCCCGGATATCGAGAAATATCCCAAGGGATTCCAGTACATCGAGGATGTGGAGACGTCTGAGCGCGAGGGAGACCTTGAGACCCTCCCTGAGGTAGACGTGACGGTGAAGACGCTGGAGGATGACATCAACGCTCACCTCGATCGGGTCACAAGTTGGTACCCCGTAATGTCTCACTTGAACCAGTCGATGGAGACGCATGTGAAGGAAGTAGCGATGTCCAAGCATTATGTGTTCGGCGGCGTGCAAATCAACCACTACTTCATGCACTGGACAATTGCCAATTTCCGGCCGCAGACGTGGGACCTCTGCGTTAAGATCATGGAGGCTTACAGAAGGTTTGACCTGAAGGGCATGAAAAACCCTTTGGCTTCGAAGACCAAAAAGCGCAAGGCCTCATCTTCGCCCGCTAAGGGACCCGCCAAGAAAGCTGGCAAAAAAGGCACCTCCAACCGACAGGTAAATTACTTTTTACTTTTGCTTCAAACAGTGTTTACCCCCCCAAAGCATCCTTTTCTATATTTTAAGACATTCTAAAAATGTTTTTTTTACTTGCAGATGGAAGACGAGGTGCAACGAGGAGGCGGGGACCACGGAGCGGGCTCGTCTAAAGGGGCAGGCATTTTGGTGGAAGAAGCTCAGTTTCTCCACAATGCCAAATCCATGGGTATGACGTTCTGGATTAACTTGGGCGGCTTGGCGGGGGAGGCGGAGTTCGACAAGGTGGACACGTATCTGCGCCTGATTATTCAGAAGGAGTTGTCAGTAAAAGAGGGGGGCCTGATGATAAGCCAGTTCAAGAAGGAACGCATGGTGCAGAAGCACTTGGTGTCCGCGGCGGGATTGCAAACCTGGGACGCATTCAAGGCCGAGTTCACCCCCTACTGGAGCTCCCAAGAGAAAATCGAGTCGTTGATCGGCTGCTTACCTTCAACTCAGGGGGGAGCGCGCCGGGGGGGTCTGGGGAAGTTCCGCACGCGATCTTGAATTACGTCGAGAACGCGCGGGCGAATCTCAAGAAGCGCAGGCGCCACGCGCGGGGCACATCCTAGGCTTGCAACAGGTCGAGGTGAAAGTCGACATCAAACTCTATCGGGAGGCGCGGACCGAGGGGCCGGAGCTTAAGGTTCCAGGAGAGGCAGGCCTTGAGGAGGACGAGCCCACACATGAGACGAACGTGCCGATGTTCCCTCGTTGGAAGATCGTCAAGGGCAGCATGAGCGATATGAAGGACGTCCCGAGGCTGCCCTTCACGGGGACGATCATCGACTGCAATTACGCCCTTGACAAGGAGAAGACTCCCGACGCGATGACCAAGGAGGAGGTGCAACCGTTCCTGGAGTCTTTCAACGCCAAGACCACCGCCCCGGCATGGACTATCGCTATCTTTTGCGGTTTCGTCCAACAAAGCGATTTCCTGGAGGTGATTGACAATTACTGCTCCGGCCGCGCGGAGCGGTTCTTCTGGCACAAGCAGAACGTGAACATGAACCCCAACAGGACCGTGCGCTACAATGACGTTGAATGTGGCGTCCTGGGGTACCATGTAAAGAGCGATGCCCAGGGGGACGGAGTCTACTAAAAAGCCGGAGTGGATGTTCAACTTTGATACTGGAGAAGGTGAACGTGTGAGCCGCGCGTCACTTTTGCGCGGCTTCCCGGTTGTGCACCAGATGTTCAAACGCGACAACAAAGCCGTGAATAACCATCAGAAACCCCAAGCTCTGTTGATGGAGCTGATCCAGTGCCACATGCTCGGTGACAATCCGGGCAAGATGGATGAGAACGGCCATCCACTCAACTGGATTCTCGACGCTTGCTGCGGCGTCGGCTCGACGTCCATGGCCGCCATGAGGTGTGGTATGAACGCGATCGGCTTCGACCACGACCAGTTCATGGTCAGCTCTGCGCAGCAACGGCTGATCAATTTCGACAACGAGCCCGATCAGGACGCCGAGACGAAGCCAAAACAGAAGAGCGAACCGACGGCGAAGGGCAAGGAAGCGGCCACTGCCGAATCTGAGGAAGAAGAGAATGATGCAGATGAGGAAGATGAGAATGATGAATAAAATAGTAGGATTTGTCGACCGCCCTGACTGATAGTATCAGTCATGCCTCGACGGTATATATAGGGTGAAAAGTACTCTACTCGTAAACATTTGAATAAAGAATGATACATGTATGCATATTTCGGTGTTTTCATTGTACGCATACTGCACTTTTCTACCGTGTTGCCTTTATGTATCCCTATTTCGCGCATAAATATCACTAAACCCTGATTTTTTTGAAATATATATAAATCCAAAAATGACATATGATAATATCATTTTCATCGAATAGTGTGTTTTCGGTATGTTCAGATCAAGGATATGATTTTAAGATATCCTGGTGTCATTTGCGCTGAAATCGAGGATCGATCGATTCAGTAAGATAGAAATTCTTGGTTGACTCGCAAGTCTATATCATATTTAGAACGTAAAAAACGGCTTCATAAGCTAATGACGGCTAATTTTGACGAAAATATGTTTTCTATTCCTTTCGATGAAGGTTGCGAGATTATCTGCAAACCGTGCCCGGGAATAGTTATTGAAGATTCTATGGAAATAGGGGCTGACTTTTTTAATCATGAGCCAATTCCAAGCACAGCCCCAAGCGCGAATACGCAATTGGTTCTTTGGAACGCGCCTTTGACGTGTAGATCGGAAGTTAGCTCTAATTCTTCACGCGTTTCCGGGTCACGCGCTTTGCGCGAAATTGACTTACAAGAGATAAAAAGCAGACTTGATACTGAATTTTCAGAGACAAGTTTGGACTTGAGGAATGAAGACCCTCTTGTTTGTTTAAATGGTGAAGTAAACAAGCAGATTGTCGTGCGCAAACCGTACGAATCCGACATACGCAAGAAACAATATACGGGCGTAATTAGTATTAAGCAGCGACGTTTGCAGGCTGACAGTATATCAATGGCAGAAACCATTAAGTGCTATTGCAAGTCGTACTGCTGTCTATCTTTCTCATCGGCAGATATTAAGTCCTTTCGCGAAAATATTTTCAGTATGTCGCAAAAAGATAGGAAGGAATACTTCATCAAAGACTTGCTAAAAAACAGCTCACGATGTGAAGACAAATTCGACTTCAAATACTTTTTGGCCAAGAAGCAGGTATGTTTATTTTTGAACTCGTTCATTAGCTAATGAACGGTCTCTGGCCAAAGCGCGACTCAACACTTAGACACTTTGGCTGCGGGAACCGTTCATTAGCTAATGAACGGTCTCTGGCCAAAGCGCGACTCACAATTAGACACTTTGGCTGCGGGAACCGTTCATTAGCTAATGAACGGCCCCTGGCCAAAGCCCGACTCTCAATTAGACACTTTGGCTGCGGGAACCGTTCATTAGCTAATGAACGGCCCCTGGCCAAAGCCCGTCTCTCAATTAGACACTTTGGCTGCGGGAACCGTTCATTAGCTAATGAACGGCCTCTGGCCAAAGCGCGACACACACACACACACACATAGACACTTTGGCTGCGGGAACCGTTTATTAGCTAATGAACGGCCTCTGGCCAAAGCGCGACACACACATAGACACTTTGGCTGCGGGAACCGTTCATTAGCTAATGAACGGCCTCTGGCCAAAGCGCCACACACATATAGACACTTTGGCTGCGGGAACCGTTCATTAGCTAATGAACGACCTCTGGCCAAAGCGAAATTTTTCTTGGACCTTGTGATATATTGTGCAATATTGTTCATCACAGGAATGTGGAATGTTGTATGATAAATTTCTAAATTTACGATGTGTACATATTCGCGACTTTGGTCGAGTTGGTACGGCGCTAGGCTATGAACCTCGCACTCGTGGGTTCGATTCCCACTAAGGGTGTAGGTTGCGCAGATTTAAGGCGTGGTGGAGAGTGCTGACGAGCACGCGACGGCCGTCCCGCCTGCAGACGTGCAGTGTTGGGGGTGTCTCCCAAGCGTCTTAAATTGGCATGACCTACCAAAACCCTTATGCATTTTCTAGATAATGTGTTAATAATTTTTGAGTGACGGTTTTTTTTTGTAACAGGTGTGCTTTAAGTTCTACTATATGGCTTACGGCATCAGCTACGGGTATCTTCACGACTGTCGCACACGCGTGCTCGAGGGCCGACACACGTTTGTTCATGGATTGACGTACGAGGAGGACAACCGCAAGATTTCTCTGAAACGCGAGTCGGTCGTCGCCTGACTCAAGAAATACGCCGACGAATACGGACAACACCAACCTGACAAAGAACCGATTCATCTTTCGGATGGATTGACCATCGAAGAGCTGTGGGACGAGTACAACGAGGGCTTGCAAGAGAATGAGGAGAGGAAAAATGCTCTCTCAGTTACTTCTACAAAATATTTGACGAAGATTGCAGGAAGTGGCTCAAGATTCCATCGACGAACCGATTTTCTCAGTGCGATGTTTGCGCGTCCTTCAAGTTATTGAAGGAAGGCTTAACCAAATCTCAAAAAGGTGAATATTCATGAATAGCTTTGTGATGTGTTTATATGCTTATGTAATTTGTTCACTGACCCAAATTTGTGTATCTTGCACAGCGCAATACAACGGGCCTCTCAACAAACATCATGCAATCGCACGAGCGGAGCGCCAGAAGTTCTACAAACATGGTCGTAAAGCGAATATGACCAAGAGCATTACCATGAACAAAACTTGGCATAAGTATGCCTCGGTGATCATCGATGGCATGACGCAGTGGACCACCCGACTGCCACACTTTCGACGTATCCCTAAACATCAGGACTCTAAGGACTTCCTTGACGTGCACAACATGGGGAGCATGATCGAGAACGTGGGCCGCTTCATGGATTTCAACTACGCCAACTTCAAGGACGATGCGAACTTCCTTGTCAACGTTTTGCACGGGATATCCTCCGCATTCAAGAGCATCGACGCAACGGGGACGGGGAAAATTCATACCCGATGCCGGAAGTATTGTATGTACAGCTTGACAATGTGAGCACCAACAAGAGCAAGTTGATGTTGGCATACGCAGCTTGGCTGGTGCACACGGACGTCTTTCGCAAGGTGAAACTCAACTTTCTGTTGGTGGGACATACGCACGAGAACATTGACCAGATGTTTTCACGCTTCTTCGTGCGTCTACGACGCAAGCAAGCTTGGACGCTCGACGAGATGATAGAGGTCGCACAAGAATGCTTTACGGATGGTGTAATATGCGAGCACACCGAGAAGATCTTCGACTTCAGCTCTTGGTTTGATGGTCACGTCTTCGATTGCCACAATATTTTGGCACAGCAGGCTTTCAAGTTCAAGAAGAACGAGCACGGCGAAGTGGGCATGCAGTACAAACAGTATTCCATTTCACCCAAATGGTTACCCGAGACTCCATTGCCAAAGCGTGTTTCTACACCCCCTGTCACGGGGCCTGGATACATCAAGCCGATTCCTTTTACCGAAGAAGGCATCGAAAAGCTTGAGCATACCTTACAGGCGTTGAAGGACATTTTGGGCACAAAGCTAACGGAGGTGCACGAAAAGTTTTGGCGCGAGGATGTCATCGAGAAACAGCGCCACCTAACTGCTGGTGGAGAATGTCAAGCGCCCGCGATACCCTTCCAGCATCCCGAGAAAATCGCCATCGAGCGCAATACCACCTTGGTTCGACTGATAGAGGCGCCCGCGTTGGCGATAGAAGCTGCCGAGGCTGCCGCCGTCCCCGCTATACCGGTGCGCATCCAACGCCGAATTGATCGAGCGCCGATAGAAGTGTACAACGGTAAACGGAAACACCAAGGTCGAGCCCAAAAGCGAGCAAGCAGTACGTGGACAACGCCCAGTGGGAGGTCACCTACGGCCAGATGACAGTCGGCAGCTTTGCGGTGGCTCTCGCGGTGGAATCTGAAAACGACAAGTTCGCGTTCCGCGTACAACTGAAGCGAAGCGAATGGTCGGATCCGTTGTACTTGGTGAAGGTGGAGGCGCGCTATCCGTCAACTCAACAGCTGCTATATCGCTATTTCCAACCCAAAAAGCACACCGACACCAAGAAGAAGCACCTCGGCAAGCAGCTTGCGAGTCACCCAGGAGCTTTCGCAGCGCCACCGGGGCACCGACCGTCTACCGAGACTTTCGATAAGAATGAAATAGTGCTGGCATGGAATGTGGATGCGAATGACCCCGAACGGAGTATACCGAACGAGCAATACGCGCAGATAGTCGTCGCTTTGCTTGCACAACAATCCAAACGCACGCGCAAGGACCTAGGTGACTTGAATGAATCGGATGATTCCGATGAAGACGAAGCTTTTGATAATTGCGTAGCGGTAGCGGTAGCACCTGAAGTGGACGCGTAAAGCAAGACGAAAAAAAAACATGTAAATAATATGTGTATAACGTGTATATAGATTCTGAGTCAAAAGTTCTGTGTGTTTTCACTCCTCCTAGATTTCGAAAAAGTGCATTTGACCTCAATTTTGTACCATAAAAACCATTAAATCTAATGCACAACCTGCACTTGCATGTTCTTGACTGTTAAAATGCGGCTTTTTAAGCCTATCATGAGGTAAATAAGGCAATATCATTTTCACATGAGAATATCATTTTCATCGAATAGTGTGTTCTTCAGAAGTATCAAGCGAGAGACTCCTCCGATGCGCATGCTCGTGCAGGCAGAGAGCAGCTTCACAGTTATGCACCCGGACGCAGATGCCACTTGGCTCGAGCACGCCAACGTGACCGACGCGGTGCGTGCCCTCGTTTCGCTGGGACCTGCCGACCGAGCGCTGTGAAGTGCCCGGTGTGCGCGTTTTCTTCGTCTGCGCTTGCTGGCCAACCGATGATGTTGGTTTTGCTTTACCCCTGGCTGCGAGATTTCTTCGCGCGCCATCCGTGGGACAGAGGTAGCGGTGATGTATCCGTGAGCAGTGCGATATCTCCTTCCGTACATACGCACGCACGTAAACACGCAACCCTGCTCGATGGAACTTTCACACAACTTGCCTTTATTTCTAAACAGATTGCACTTTGCAGTCACCGAAAGGCGCGTCGCAGCCGACTCA
Organism: Cymbomonas tetramitiformis; assembly: GCA_001247695.2. Taxonomy (NCBI): domain Eukaryota; kingdom Viridiplantae; phylum Chlorophyta; class Pyramimonadophyceae; order Pyramimonadales; family Pyramimonadaceae; genus Cymbomonas; species Cymbomonas tetramitiformis. The sequence goes on along the minus strand of LGRX02007235.1, from coordinate 56,615 downwards.
CATGCCACAGACTGGCGGGGCTACCGGAGAGGAAGACGGTCGGCGTAACTCACTGTGAATGTGTGCCTGCGCCTGGTAATAGAGGCCATAAGCTGAATTCCAGCCTTACCACGAACGAAATTTAATCGTATCTATAAGCTGCATTTCAGCCTTACCACAAACGAAATTTCTATCATATCTATAAGCTGCATTGCAGCTTTTTAATAAGCTGAATATGAGCCTATATCTAAGCTTAAATTCAACACATCTATAACATGAGTTTCAGCCCTCATATGTGTCGAAATTCAACCTATATATAAGGTGCATTTCAGCCTATTCGCATAAGCTGAATTTCAGCCTTACCATAAACTGAATTTCATCGTGTCTATAAGCTACATTTCAGCCTATCTATACGCCGAATATGAGCCTATCTATAAGCTGAATTTCAGCCTTACCATAAACTGAATTGCTAAATGCTTGCATGTTGCCGATGCCGTTGCGACGGCGTGCTGTCACCTCTCCTTTCGTGAAAACACGGGCACATAAGGCATACAATAGGTATGAGACTTCATACGACTTCAAAGCAACGAATATACTATACAATTAAACAAATTGTATGATCTGCATCGAAGATATCCTAGTACCACATCCGCCGGCGAAAAAGGAAGCACTCTAGAACTCGCCTAGCATATGGAAAATGGAACGCGGCGAAACACATCATGCACTCAGAAAGCTTGAATACATAGGTGCAAAACATGTTTCCACACAAATGAATACGATTCAAGCTATGTATTCATATGTATCAACATACCATATCAGAGCTCTCCGTATGGTGGAACGCCAGCCTGTCGTGATGCGAAATCCTGCGTTTTCCATGCGCCTGTCACGGGGAAGACAATCCCCCCCCACTGTATGGGGGCCTGCCTTCTCCTAGCTTCACCCCTCGCTGTGTGTGTCACCTGTGACAGTGTCATCGGCAGTGACCGTGACCTAGCTGCCTTCCTAGATAGCCTCCCAGTAAGACTATCTTTCCAGTTTATGCTATCACCGTCTTGAGCACTGCTTCACTGTGCTTTTTTGTGCCTGTTTGCATATATATATTTATCCGTCACTTATATATATATGCTTCGATCATCCTTTTCATCAGGTTATCGACCCACTTACGCTTAGTGGTGCTCACCTTCGCTGCAACTCGCTTCGGGTTTTCCCGATTCTACCTCCGTCTTTCCGTCTTGATTCCGTCCGTGGGCTACTCCGTCAAACTCCGTAAATCCGTCTTCGCCCACCTCCGTTCGTAACCGCCTACCGTCTGTGATTGGTGGTCTACGAAATTTGGCAGTCTTTATCCGTCACACATCCTCTTTTACCGTCCAACTGGCTGCCTACTTCCTCCCCAACATGTCTCAGCAGCGCCAATCAAGTCTTGCAGAGGCTCTCCGTTCCGCGAGGCGTGCTAGCGCCACGCCTTCGCCGTCTCCTGGGCCCGGCACTTCCACACCGAGCCCAACGCGACCGAGGAGGATTGTGTCCACCGCCATCATCGCTGCGGCTATCGCCGACCCCAATCATGTTCTTCAACGACCCGTCAGTCCTCTCCTCCACTCCTGTGGAGGAGGGGCGGGAGGAGGAGTACTTGGAGCAGTTGTCTTACGCCTTCACGTACTCCACCGACATCATCACCGTTTTGCGCCCTGGAGGGTTCAACCCTAAAAATGGCTTCACCTTCGACAACGATGCTGCCGACGCTGACTTCGCCGCCCTCCTTGCTGCACTCCGCCATGTGCTTTTTCCGGTGTCCTTCCCGGAATTCTCCAAGCTCCTCGACCTCGAGCACGACTATGACTTCTACCACGTCGTCCTCAACGAGATCATCTTCACCATCCTCCCCATCGTGCTTCGGGGTACTGCCTTGGCACTGTACTCCGAAGCGGCTCGTTCCCACCCTGGGGACGGGCGCTACATCCTTCAGCGCCTTCGGTACGAGGTCGAGGGCGTCCCCGACTCCGACACCGACCGTTTTTGGGTCAAAATGCGTTCAACCGTCATTGATGAGAACGACGACCCCGCCCCTCAACTCACCGCCATCCGCACCTTGGGCGACAAGCACGCCCGTATTAACCCCGACTACAGCGAGGCCAAGCGTGTCAAGGACCTCTGGCACATCTTGGCCACCTCCGCCAAACACTCCCCCTTCGTCACCCCGTTGTACATCAACGTCATCCGCGAACTCCGTGGTGGTACGCCTTTCTCCTTTTCCACATTGTGCCTCCGATTGCGCACGGTGTGGAGGGAAGAGCACGCATTCGCCACCCTCGCCACCGACACGGACCCTGTTGCGCCGCCCGGTGGTGGTGGTGGTGGTGGTGGTGGGTACCGGGTGAAGAAGCCCGCCTTCAACGCCGTGACCTTCGATCGCACCCCCGCCTATTCCGTCAAACCCGTTGGTGAGTGGCGGGCGGAGCCGCCCACCGCTCTCGTGAAGCGCTGGAAGGGGGTCGGCTTCCCATGCATCCTCTGCTTCCGTCTCTGGGGGCTGACAGACGGCCACCCCGAGACGAAGGGCAATTGCCCTTTCACGTGCAGGGAGGCCTTCAATCCCGGCCGCACCCCTGACTCGGCGCTTCCAGCGGGCACTCGTCCGTCTCCGCAGGCATTTGCCGCCGCCCTTGCTGCCCTTCACCAGGCGGACGGTGCCGCAGCCCACGCTCTGGTGGTGTCGGAGGAGCAGCCTGATCCGCCGTTGGATGCGTCTGCCATGACGTTCGTCGCTCCTCTGCCCGACCCACCTCCGCACCTCGATCACCCGCCTTTGGCGGAACCCCATGGGGGTACCGCGCCGGCCGAGGACCCGCATCCGGCCGGCATGGCGCAGCACCCGTCGGACGAGGACTTCTCCTTTGAGATGGAGCCCATCGCCATGCTGGGCTTCGCCGACCCTGAAGATGAAGAGTGGCCGGCTTTCCGTTCCAAGCCGTGGATCCCGCCAATCGTCGGGAGCTCCTCAACCGATCAACCGACAGCAGACCGTGCCTGAACTTGCACCGTGTTCACTTTAGAGTTAGCCACCGCTTGCTTGCTAGCTGCTAGCTGTGCTCTAGTGGTCCGTTGGACTCTTACATTAAGTGACATTGAGTTTAGGACTTAGGGTTTGCTGACTCTGACATTGCCACTCACACCTTCGGGGTGAGGTGGTGTCACGGGGAAGACAATCCCCCCCCACTGTATGGGGGCCTGCCTTCTCCTAGCTTCACCCCTCGCTGTGTGTGTCACCTGTGACAGTGTCATCGGCAGTGACCGTGACCTAGCTGCCTTCCTAGATAGCCTCCCAGTAAGACTATCTTTCGAGTTTATGCTATCACCGTCTTGAGCACTGCTTCACTGTGCTTTTCTGTGCCTGTTTGCATATATATATTTATCCGTCACTTATATATATATGCTTCGATCATCCTTTTCACTAGCCTGCGGATATGGCATTTTCCACCTCCGTGTGAACGTCCTGAGAAATTTTGTTCAGCTTGCCATGCAAGTAGCACTTTTTCTTTTAGCGTGACTTGTTTCAAAGTATTCCTTCGTATCCGCAACCACAAGGCAAAGGAAGCAATATGCAGTGAAATGAACATGAATCCTATGGGTATCACCGTACCTCCCTGCACGAATATCACCACTATCGAAAATACTGCTCTCAATGCATGGAAAACATTGTCAAACTCGCACCTTGCCAGATGCGTCACTTCGCGGGAGACCGTTGAAATTCCGGGGCACGATGGGTGCGCATCGGATCGCACTGCCACTGCTGAAGACCTTTGGAAAGTACCTGTGAAAAACGTTCGTACATTTCTTGTCGATCCTCCTCGCATAGCGGCTTATACACGTAGTTCGACACGTGCTTTCATCATTTCAAATGTACACGACGTCCAAAGGGCATGCATACTGATCACGCACACGCCACGAAAAACGAAAGCCGAACGTCGACCAATCAGCACAGTCACAAGGGAGTACGCCGATGAAGGCGAAGTAAAAACCGAAATACCTGGCAGCAAAATACATCTCGCTCCACTCCCCGCTGGTACAACGCTTCAGATATGCATCGTCCTATACAATAGTACGAGTTCCAAGGTCCAATATCAACGAGTAATTCTGATCACCGAAGTTCGCGCACACTTCAAGGCTTGCATTCATTCGCATTTCGGCAAGGACAGGTATGGACTGAGGTTGTTAATTCGTCACTAAGACGCAGACTTAAGAGATGAATGGCATCTCCATCAGGTTCTTGCAGAGGCACCAAGAGGAAAACAAATTATTCTGTGCGAGTCCTGGAGAGGTTCGAACTCGCTCGGCTATGTCCATCCCATGTGTCCATCTGCTTGTCAAAAGGGAATATAAGCATGTTCAACGCGAGTTTCAGCATCTCGATGTGAATGTATGACATTTCAGTCGTTCGATTGTAATTTTGTTTGATCGGACCAACTGTATGTGAATGAGTGTAGTAAAAAATGCGGTGGGTGTTGATAGGGCCCACCCTTCCTATAGTAATAGTCCTCTCCTGCTCATAAATTAAATAAAAAGTTTTAATTACGGGGCACCTTTTCGTTTTGACGATTTCGAGCACGCGTTTCGAAAACGTGCACCGCCCCCGTCGCGTGTCACGACACATGGATATATATTGGCCGGTTTGATCCCAAGCCTCGGCGGTTTAGGGTTTCCCATATATCCCGCATATCCACGCTACATATAAGTGCGTGTGTGTGTGCGTATCCTTATCCTAACTTCCTAAGGCACCAACTCCTTCATGCGGAGACCAACTTTCCCACCCCTAAGGGTGGAGAGTGGTGTACCTCATTTTCTCACCAACTTGCGTACCCCCCTGAAAGGCGGTTTCTTATCGGCGGGTTTTCTTGAAGGTGAGTGATTATTGTAAGGGTGGGAGTGGTGTACCTCATTTTCACCCCTCGCCCGGCTGTCACCTGCACTGCCACATGTCACATGCTTCCCGGCTCCGATCCCCAAAACAACGGGAGTTATTTTGTCTATCTGATTTTTAGACTTCCAGTTTACAGTGTCCGCACCTATGTTTTGCTTATACATTATATCTATATATATCTATATATCTATATATATATATCATATCATATCATATATATCTGTCTCTCTATCACTCCTTTGGCATCCCGCGTAGCCGCAGAAGACCAGTTGCACTACGTATGTGTACCCACGCTTGGGATCGTCAAAGGATTCAACACACACTTCGGGACACTTATCCGGAATCTCCGAAGCTCACTCTTGAAGAACGTGTCGGTGTGTGTGTGTGTGTGTGTGTGTGTGTAACTAATGAGTTGTATACACACTAACGAACAATATGCGGGCTAATCGTCGCACTATCTTTTTTGGTCGCATCTATAGATATATTTCACGATGACCCAAAAAAGTAATCGATACTCATCGATATTTTGGATTTATAAACGCTCTTCCATCTTCAATAAATTACTTTTTCGATCGCAAGCTGGCCCTGCCTAGTCAGACTCGCTAGTCGCGTCGTGGACACCCCAAAATGCGATTAATCGCGGGCCATGGGGCTACATGTTAACACCTAAATGACGAATTCGTTATGAGCAGTATAGCATCAGTACGAGCGCGGAAACTGCCACAACTTCTACGTTGGTAGACTATTTGACGTGTATGAAGTATTGATGTCCATAATTGAGACTTAGGCAAGGTCCCTCAACTATGCGAAGGCCATCAAACACTCGATATATCGAGCAAGAAACTTACTGGAAAGTGCAGGGGTGGCCTACTGGTAGACGATAAAAGTATGCCCTATGAAGATTGCTCTAAAGGCCTCAAATTAAGTACACACTAGTTTTTCCCATTAGTATCGACAACATGATAAGTTTTCGCCCACTCATAATAGGAAGCCGACCGTGGTGCCAAGCTCATGGCGCATGATCGCAAATGCCCCCAGGAATGGTTTCAGTCGGATTTCCTTAAGTATGGGGGATGTGGATCACATATATTGAGGTATGCCGACACACGGTGTGAGTGACAACATGGTGCCATGGCATCCGCCTGATTCCATTGTATACGGTGGGCGAAGAATCGTAGCAAATGGATGTTTAGAACTCGAGTTATCGCCGGAAACGTGAAAACCACGTACCTGGAAAACAACATCAGTACCAACAGTATATCGATTCGTTATTTAGGTGTTAAGGCTTTATTTTTCGCGACTAAAGTCCAAATCGGCATATATATGATTTCTAATAAGAATGTCGCACTTTGCTCTGCCCCGGCGATAATATGCTGATATGCATAAGCATGATAGCCGGTGCGTCGCAGATAACTTCGCTGCTCGTTCGTGGTTCCTAATACGAGTGTTTGTACAACGTTGTTGGCTCGCTGCTATTGTAATCTTGTTACGACCTCTTTGCATCAACGGGTTGCTACTTATGTTTTACATATATTTTAGTTAGTTTCCGTTCTCATTTCAAATATGGTCATATAATTACATAATGATATATCGTTGTGTCTGGGTCAATCTCTCACTCTCTCTCCCCCCCCACTCAAAATGTTAGTCGCGATTACGAATCGCGGACACCCCAAAATGCGATTAATCGTGCAATTAGTCGCGGGCTTGAGCACGACTAGTTAGACCCAGATCGCAAGTCAAATCGATATCGATATATCACATATATCGTACGATCTCGATATCATCGTATCACGATTGATATTTGTATTGAGATACAATATATGTGATATATCGATGCCAAATATCGATAAATCGGCGCAAAATAAGACATATCGATACCCACCTTTGGCGCAAAGTCACAACTCGAATCCTACTCAACACATCATATCAGGGATAAGGCTACACTAACCGTCGGGTTCAAATACTTGGGAAAGTGGGTGTAAACCTCCCAGGCCGTACCGCGGTTGAAGAAAATTGCGGATTTCCGGGAATCGTGGTGGCATGGCCAAGGTTTTGGAAACCGGTAAGTTGACAGAGTTCTGAAAACTCCATCTCGAAGGATTCAGGATATGGCGTGTAGTATTGTAGTACAGAACGATCGCTAATGCCAATCTCACTGTGACATTCAACCTGTGAAATCCAGCAAATACCGCTTACAAGTATGCACATCCCCCTATGTGTCGTTGTCATTTTGAAATACTCATATTTGGATGATAGAACGCACAAACCACATCCTTGCCGCCAACATATTTACAAAACTCTATAAATTTACCAGTCTCGTCTGTAGATGTTAGTGGAACTGCTGCGTCAGACTCAACGTGAACACGGTTTCCATGACTACCCATAACAAGCCAGGCCACATAATTCATAAACCACAATACCTCGTGTATCGTGGTTTGAATGTGTAACAAGAATGATGTCAGTAGAGCAATCATCACAAAGTTTGCCTATTACAGTGAAAAGCACCCGGTGTGTGACACCTATGGCATACATGTATAACTTGACTAACGTTCTCCGGAATCCGAGACAATTATCGGAACACCATCTTCGCGCCATCTGATATTCCCCTTAGAGAGAGCACCTAGGACCTCCGGGTACACTTCATGCTCCTGCAAGAGCGACAAATTGTGGAAAAAAAACCCTCGTCAAGCTCCGGGACTGTAGTATCTGGAGGGAAACTTTATTTTAAGAAATCCTATCTACTTTGTAAACAGATTCAAAACGGAGGCGGGACTAAAGCACCTGCTCGAGGACCCGTGCAGCGACATCCTCTGGGTTGTCGCCAGCAAGTACCGGAACACAACGTTGTGCGACAACTTTTCCCTGCAGCAAGCTGGAGCCATTAAAAAGGCAACTCCAAAACGAGGACAAAGGAACGACATCAGCGAAACTTGAACATACTCAAGCACACCTTATCATACTCCTCGTCTACGAAGTGCACGGTAGGCCCTGAGAACCTGCTCACGTGAAAACCTTTTACAAACTTCGGGTAGAGATTCAATATCACACACATCAGACATATGAAACTTATGTGATAACGACGGGAATCGACGCTGAGTGACCTGCACACGGAGCTTGTTGTGTTTAAGCTGCATTCCCAGATGGAAACAAATCCGTTTTCATAGACAGTATTACGCGAGCAAGCTTAAAGATGCAGGTTGGCATGCACCTTACACCGGATGCAACCACTGCTTTGTGCACGTTCATTCCATAGTACCCCTTGCCCCCAAAAGCTGGAAGTAGCGCTGGATGGATGTTTATCATGGCACGGGGGTAAGCTTGGCACAGCTGCTTCGGCACCAACTGCAAAAGTGAACGCACATATTTTTCTCAGGTAGAACTTGAAAAACGCAGAACACCTCCAGAACGAAATGGAAAGGGCCTAAGAGCGCCAAGTCCCGGCCATAGGCATAGTTGCAACCGAGGGTTTGTGGAGAAACTCTAAACAGGCTGACGCCTGGACAACACTGGCAAACCGAACGAAGCGGTTTTCGTAAGCAGATGTTAAAGATCTGAGAAGTTCTCTAGTCAAAAGCTGCATCTGAATCACTATTGCAAAGAAATAGTCTCGCACGACGCTGCGCTCACCTTGAGATAACCCGCAAGCGCAACGAACGTGACACCCGATCGTACTAGCTCTTCCGCCAATTGACCACCGGTAAGCTCTGCAAGTTACTGAGATACCTCAGCTTACTGGGCGAAATTTCAGGTTCAACCTCTGGACAGATTCCAGCAACACGTCTATGCACAAAACGATTTTCGCACGAAACTCAGAACGGAGAATACCTGAGCCGGGATATTGAATTGTCATCATTCCCTTTGAGGTAGCGAATTCCCAACCACCGCATCCAGGTTTGTCGCTAACAACGACCTGAAACATGGAGACTGCACTTATTGATAACAACTATGATGGCTATAAACAATATTTGATTCTGGCCCGAGAGAGTGCTCGCCATAAGTTATCTAGAAAGTAAAGCGAAGGTGGTTCAGAGGGATGCAAAAATATGGATTCTGAAACAGAAAATGCCGTGACAAGTCATAGTCAAGAGAGGCCGCACAGTAATATCTCCTCGTATACGCCCATCTTGTGTCGCATCGTATAGAGCACGCAAGTTCGAACCACCTCCTGCGGAGATCGCCATAAGTTAAGGAAACTGATCGGTTGACCGTGAGGTTTGCTGTAAGTATCAAAGCAGAACTGATGTGCCGCGCGTCGAAGAACCTGAGACGAATACCGCAATTTTGACGTCGTCATCGTCTTCGGCATCGTTCAAACCACGCGTTTCTTGGTTTGTTGCCCGGGTTGGCTCAACAAGCCTCGCGAATCGACTAGAAGACGCTCTTCTAGCTCTGGACAACGTGCATATCTCCGTACAGCGGTTCCGTTGAATACGAGGAGGGGTTACAAAGCAAGCGGGAGATTTCGACGAGGTGGCGATGCGCCCGCTCCTCCCGAGGGGCAACACGACTGCTGTTCGCGTGCTTACAACCATAGAGCAGAGTGTTTCCTTGGAGATAACCTTCCCCTACTATGACAATTAAAGGCAATTTAATACTATTTGATGCAGTTCAGCTTCACACGACAGAGAAATTTCAACTGTTATTTGCTAACAAGTTAACCATAAACGTTCTGAGATAAAACGGAGACACCGAAAGTTGTACAATATTTCATTCAGTCGAGCGTCTTTCGTTTGAAGCAGACGAGAGGGTTGGAGTTTCAGCAATCCGAAACGTGTTGAAGTCGCCATCAAATCGGAAATTTCGGAATGGTATCATGCGATGGTATGACAAAACGGGGCAACATTGAACCTGCGATGGCCTCCTCACGTCAGAGTCAGCACAATCTAATGATCGAAATTATGCCGAGACCTGCGGGCGGGCCCGGCGCGGGGACCACGACCATCTCTGTCACAGTATGGAGTATCGCATGTTCAATGTTTTCCCGTTTTGCGTTTTATATGACAAGTTGTCATAGGATATCATATTTATAGATTGATCTATCGCTATCGGTTCGAGATGTGATTAGATGGGCGATACCGCATACCCTCGCCTGACGCGTGTCATGTCATGTCATCACACGACCCTCATCACCCACTACTGTCCGTGTCCCTGTAGCCCCCACCCATTACGTAATCATTAGCCATAGCCAGTCATCAATCGAGATATCGAGTGAAAAATCATTATGATAATCATTCTGGTTTTAAAAGCAGCCCGTTTTTTAGCAAAGAACAATAGATTGGGTGAGTGTCCTATTTTCAAGTTCGGTTTGATTCGTCGCTTACGATTGTTGGTGCGATGGTGTGTGCTATGTGTAATGGTTCCTGAAAGGAGCCGCGCCCGATTTGCGTGTGCTATTCATCGGATTTGTGTTAATTATTGAGATTGAGTTTAGTGCTGTCTGTTTACTTAATGTTTGGTGCAGTGTTTCGCAGGGCTAGATATTCCGATACGTCACGGAAGTGTTGAGAATCTGTACAGTGGTATGAATCTCTCCGATACCTGCCCACACAATTACACGGCTTTGTTCGCCGATCCGATCGTCATGTCTCAAGGCAACTTGCCGCAAAGAGTGTAACTCACAGAGTAACACTCACCATCGGTCAACGCACGTTGCTCCTTGCGAGACCGTGCTTAAATTGCGATATTCGCGTTTTTCGAGGAAGCAGATACCCGTCAAAAGCGTGGAGCGTGCACCAAAGCACGGCATCCTCGCTGCCGTGTGCCACCTTCAAACGTATTCAAAACAAAGTGGATGCGCCGATCACCGCTGAATCATATGTTAGACGTGCACGCGGCAGTATATTGAACTATGCCATCCCTGTTGGGTTGTGAAAACAAGTCAGACTTGCAATGAGCCGCGCTCTCCTGAACGATCGCGGTGCCTCACGTGCAAAAGTTGGTCGTGTTGAAATATTTGGGGCTTGTAAGCATGTCATACGGGGTGATGTCATACGGGGTCATGTCATGATATTTGGGGCGTGTAAGCATGTCATACGGGGTCTCTCTTGACACCCTGTGTATGACAACCGCAGGACCGGGCACCTATTTTATTCCCACCATGGCTATCTCCTCCGTTGTTGCACAACTTCACTGTCCGTGGGGAAGTTGCAAACGCTTGCTGCTCTCGCACGCTTCTCAGGTGCGTGGTGTGATGAGCTCCACCCTGCACAACTGCTTCGGAAACTGTTTTCAGCAATCACTGCGAACGTAGCAACGTTAACGTTGGTCAGAAAGCCGGTTTCCCCCAAGGTGCGAGGGTTAGAACTCAAAGTGTGGAAGTGGAAACTCGAAACGCATTTGAGTTCCGGTTTGAGCTGCAGGTATCAAGCTCAACCGCACGGGCGCCGCTCACACGTGGCAGCGCAGGATGCCGGAGACGCATCCGAGCAGAACTTAGTTCAACGCGTTACGTAAAGAATCGAACGTTCCCACAGTCGCCTCCACACCTAGCACGCTTGACTGGTAAGCTGCACTCTTTTGGCCACGAGCACCGCGAATAAGGCCGAAACTGAGATCCCGCTGTACGAAAATGGGGATATGCAAACACTTAAATGAGCTTGTTTCCCTGCGTGCGTGCGTGCGTGCTTGGTGCCGCTGCTTAACACAACATACAGTACGAGGGTTTCAGCCACGACAACGACATGTTACGGCCTCGGCATGGCATGGAGGGGAGGCGTTCGGCAGGTTCAAGGCCCAGCGCCGCCTGCCAAGCTGCTGAGGATGATAAGTGAGTCCAACAATTCCCGTGTTCTCGATAACAGGCCGTCTTATAAGCAATTGCTATCGCGTGGGTTGTGCGATGTGGAGTGTGTTCTTCGACCCGGACGTTGGAACGCTCACAGGGTCCTCAACGGTGTTGTCTGGCGAGCAGCAGCGGTTCAGACACCGCGCGTCGCGCGGCAGGGGCGCGCTGATCCGGGCTTGCGCGAGTGAGTTGCCAGGGTTTCCAAAGAAACAGAATATCGAAAGATCCGATACCACAGTCACGGAGAATCCGACATGGTCATCTCACATTATCTGAAGCAAGGGTTGGGAGATCCGGTGTCACCTGCAGTGCTGACATTTCGAATGCATTCGCAACGACATTGGACCACACACGATAGTCTGTCGCTGATATGGTGTGAAGTTGTGATGGCCTACAAACCCTAATAGCAGTTTTCCTGCAGGTCTGTGGTGGTCTAACCTGTGAGGGATGCGCCCCACTTGCCTCAGAATGCACTCGTGTTTCGGGCGCTCACATTCTTTCAAGGACTCCATTTGCGGAATGGGGTCCGATGATATGCTGGTGGGAGTCCGGGATTCGAATCTATTATTAAACAAACACAAAACACTTGAGTTCCCAGCCGATGGCACAGACGACCGTTGGAACCGCTGTGCGTGCTCTCTACAGTTGAGTCCATCGGCCACCCACTGGTCTGGCCGGTGCTCTTATGAGTCGCTCGCGGCAAGCATGAACCCCTTTTATCACAAAGAGAGTCGAAGAGACAACAAAGAGAGTTCTTTTAGAATCAGGTTTGCAGCGGAATTGACTTGCGAAAAGGTTTGCAGCAGAAAGGGATGGTCGATAGCTTGGAAGCAGACTTGCAACAGAATTGGTTTGGTCGAAGATGAGGAAGGAGAATTAGAAATGTAGTGGTTGATGATGTGGGAGCAGGTTTGCAGCAGAACTGGATCGGCTGATGTCCATGGACGACGATGACGAGGAGACGTGCGTGCACCACCCTTCCTTCCGCGCGCAAGCATACCTCGTCTTCCCAAACTTACGCCAAACCCCAAGCAGCAAAATGAGGGGCTGTGCCAAAAAAAACACTTGCCTATGGAACAGCTGGGCTCTTGAAAACTTTTCTGATTACAGAGGGCATAACCAGCTCTTAGGTATCGCTTCCTGATTACAGAGGGCACAACTAGTCGCGCTCGTGTGGTTTGATGCTCAGTGCCTTCATTACCAATCAAGAATTTAGCTTTTTCTCTCTCATACATATCTGCCTTATATACCAGTTTTTATGCCTCATTTCGACCTATGGGGTAAGCCATAGGTCTAGTGACAGTTAAGCACTCAATGTGGGAGAATCAATAGCCATCATATGCTTGTGTAATAATAATAGATATGGCTAGGGGGGTAGCTTGTTTGGCTGATGAGTCGGATATTCTTATGCCGCAAAGACGTTGTATGCACGACGCAAGCAGCAGCAGCACAGTGCAAATAGCAGGCAACAACTAAAAGCTAGATTGAACCGCTTCTGGAACTGTATGAATTTGGCATCGGAATGATATTGCAGGACCATGATGCCACCTCCTCTTATCCGAGCTGACCCAATTCAATCCCAAAATCTCAATGGGACGTATGCGTTGTGTTGTGGCAGTTACATCATCGAATTGGAGCGACCGACGGGGCTGGTCACTTATGGCTTTGCAGCGTATCACGACCTAGGGCTGGTTCTGGAGCAGAGTTCCGATGGAAGCATTGTGGTTACCGAAGTCCTCGAGGGCAGCCCTGCAGCAGCCACTGGACAAGTATCAAACGGAGACGAGGTTGTGGCGACGTCAAAAGAGGGGTAGGGCTATCTCCCGAAGAGCCCATATCTTGATTTGCGACGTTCCCTTCAAGAGTCTCGCACCGTTGGGAGCGTAGTTTTTGTTTGCTCAAGTAGCAGCCCACACGTTGTGCTTTTTGCAAAGTCATTGTTCTGATATAGTGGTGTATAATAGGTCAGTGATCTGTGATATTCCCTGAGGGATTCCATCATTGTGAGAAATATAACTGTTCGGTACGATTGCTTAACCCGCCTAGTTAAGTTGAGAGAGTCACCGTTTCAGCTTTCACATAGGAGAGCAGTATTATCATTCCCCTATATTCCCCTATCTGCCGTTTTGGTGTCCCAATTTAAGTCTTGTTTCGTTGCCATAGTCTCTCAGCGGTGGGACAAGTTGTTGCGAAGAAAGCAGTCTGCCAAGCATGAAAACGCACTATCGCCTCCTGGCATTCCTTGATATGTAAAATTGCGCACGCTGGACAACGCAGGTATGATCTGTTTCCCGTCAGCGGCATGGCGCTTGATGACGTGACGTCAAACCTGATATCGGCTCCTGGACCGGTAAAGCTTGAGTTGCAGCCAGGCATCCAGAATCCGGTGGTGTTCTTTGACATTACCATTGGAGGTGAGAACCAAGAGAGCATATTACCTTTCACCCCATCCTTTTGAAAAGAAGTTCTGAAATTTCATTTGAATGAATATGTAAGGAATATGCTCAACAATGTCACCAACCAAGTGTCATGCTTGCTTCCTCTTTCCGTCCATTTGTAGTCATTGCTTGAAGAAGAGATGTGCTCAAATAACGGGTGCTTGAGCCTTCACAACCAACAAAAAAACTGTAGATGAGTGATATACCCTCGTGCTTTACAATTCATCGGTGTGACTATTGCACGTAGCTCACTAATTTGATCAGTTCACTGCCGTGCTTACCTTAATGCTATTGATTAAGGATAATGGACGCGGTTGACATGATGAATGGTAGGGCACCTTTAAATTGATGATTTATGGATTCGGGCAAGATGCCCGCTTCCATAACCCAAACACTTTTTGGCGCTCGTGTGGCCATCATGCAAAGTAGAATTGGTGAGGATAAGTAACAAATGTTTGGGTTCGTAACTTGGAATATCATGGTGCCTCTACAAAGCCAAGTTGTACCTGGACTGCAAGCTGTACAATATGTTAATGCCATGCCATAGTTCTTGATGTCTTAGTTGCCTATATTGTAACTCGATGATGTTGACCATAACACATAATGGTCCAATGCCGCAAATGATGTTAATGATGCCATAGTGATGTCACTGATGAAATCATATGGCGTGATATGATATGAGCAGGGGAGGCGGCTGGACGGATCGAGATGACTTTGCGGGACGATGTTGTCCCACAAACAGCAGAGAACTTCAGATGCCTTTGCACCGGTGAATGTGGCATTGGGTCCTCAGGTAACCGACGCCACATCCAATTTACATTTGGAACTCTGAACTCATTTGTATGTGTCCTTCCACACAAGGATTAAAGTTCGTAAGAACAACATGGTGTGACTTTGGTGTCGCATTCGAGTATTCGAAACATGCTGAAATGGTGATGCCACGTGTGAGTAGGGATATGGGATCCCGAGGGAGGTGACGGCATAATGGGGGACTGCACAAACCGGGCGGGTATGGATGCATGACACTCGCATTTGGAAGAATTGGAGACGCCTTATCGATGATTGCTTTTTGACACATACATCACAATTGATTGCGCCGCGTGGGTATGGTTTATGGAAAGGATACTTTAAAAAGCAATTAGAAAGACGCACAATAATGATCTTCTGCAAGGATCTACAACCAGAATAGACTTTCTTGCCAACTCTAACCACGCATGGTGATGTGGCCTTTTGGTAAGATGGTGCCATTTTGCAAAGTGTCGTGAAACTTATAACGAGAGAGTTTATTTAGGTGCATGATATTCTTCTGGTATGTTTTCTGATGCTTCTAACCAAGAAGTACATTAGTGATCATGAAATTCATAATTTTGAGTAAATGTCATAAAAGTGTCCTTTGGAGGCGATGTGTGTGGGGTGCAGGGAAGGCACTTCATTTCAAGGGTTGCAGCTTCCACCGCGTCATCCCGGGATTTATGTGTCAGGGTGGTGACTTTACTCTAGGAGATGGCCGTGGGGGGGAAAGCATCTATGGGGAAAAGTTTCCAGACGAGAACTTCCAGGTAAGATCATTTTTAAGAAAATAAAAGTTGTATGTCCTTGTTCTGATTGGGAAAGTAATTTGTTTGGTGCAGCTCAACCACACTGGCCTGGGAACCCTATCAATGGCCAATGCCGGACCAGACACCAACGGGTCGCAATT
Source organism: Cymbomonas tetramitiformis (assembly GCA_001247695.2). NCBI lineage: Eukaryota > Viridiplantae > Chlorophyta > Pyramimonadophyceae > Pyramimonadales > Pyramimonadaceae > Cymbomonas > Cymbomonas tetramitiformis. The sequence continues at coordinate 40,794 of LGRX02007235.1, read as the reverse complement.
TTTCTTATGCACGTCGGACACATCATTTTTGGACGGGAAGCATTGTGTATTCGGCAAGGTGAGCAAGGGCATGGACGTCGTATTCGACATCGAGAGCGTGGGAGCGCAGGACGGGAAAACTTCCAAGCCAGTGATCATAGCGGATTGTGGTCAGCTATCTTAGTTAAGGCGTATACACTCAAAGGGGTTATCTAAAGGTCAAGCCTACAAGTCGCCATGAGCCTATGGGTGAGAGGCATTTGCCACGACCTGCTCCTTGCGAGGTTCTAGGAATTTGGACGAGGGCCTGACCTCAGCATTCCGATTCTCTAAGGAAATCTATCAGTGTATTATTATGCCACGCCCTCAACCCAACAAAAGATGTGTGCGATTTGGGTGACGAAAGTTTTCGGTGAGAATGCCAAATCTACGATGCTTGATTTGTATCTTCCGGCGGCCTGGTGGGGGGACTTCCGATTCGCGATTACTCGCATACCTACCCTCGACTGAGTTGGTGGCATGTTTGCGACATCTCCCCTTAGTGTAAAGTGTGATAATCAATACAACTCGTGTAAAGTTTATGTGCGACATCCATATTTTACTTATTGGTGCATCCAATTGATCATTGTTCCTCAACGAATACATTTGTTATCATAAGTTCTTAACGACTTGATTTGCTATCATAATTTATTTTTTAATGAGATACGGTTGTGTCGGTTGAATACCGAGAGGGAAATGACAACGTCGACTTGACCCCCCACACTTTGTATACGTGAGCTAAGCTTCGCAAGAAGTCCTCTACGTCATCCCCCCCATTTAGCAACTATCAGCCGTGGCCGGATTACTATTCAAACGCTGGATCAGGTGCGCTTCTCTCACATCTAATCATGCCATGCGCAGTTTCGTATACGAGCTCTTTTTCAAAAACATCGTGACACCACCTTATATAACGGTCATAGAAAAGGTCGGCAATAGTCTACTTTCATACATATCATGTGTATTTGAGTATGTTGAAAGTCCCACATGGTCATATCACTTTATACCATGTATACCGTGGCATGTGGAGAAAACGTCAAACACAATGTGGACCGGTACCCTCTTATTTTTGTCGCCATCATGTTTTTTTTGTCGCCATGCAGAATTTTGGGGTTGGTTGCAGAATTTTCGGCTGCGTGCAGAATTTCCCGCGGGAAATGATCCGAACCCTTTGAGATACGATTTCAGTTCTTGCTCTGTCATGTTTTCTCAGGAAATTCTGCATCGCCATCGCCATCGGAAATCTGTCGCCATAGCCATCGCCAACAGTTGTCACGGCATCAGCATCACTGCCACTTTCGACTTTGCCAGCCCTTTCGTCTACCGACGCGACATGAGCACGTGACACCGAGAACACCCGACCTCATTCTGACCTGCGCTCAACCTGAACAAAGTGCCAATCAAAAAAATGTATTTTCTGATCTTGATGCGACGAAATCGTTGGATTCCATTTGACACGAACGAGCCACAGCAATCTAAGAGTCTCTATCATGTGTGGCGAACTGGCGATCGCTCTTCATTCCTTTTCAAATTTCTTCTTGACGGCAACACACCTGTTTGTTTGCTTTGTTGTGAATGCCATGTATCCTACTTCAAATATCTTCGTGGCAGCAACACACCTGCATATGTTTTTCACTTCTTTTATGTTCCACTCTCCGTCTCTCGCTCTTTTTTTTTTCAGGTGCCAACGGCTGCTAATTTTGCTCGTGAGAGGCACGGGCCGTGCACGCAGCGTGCCCGTGGAGCTCTGCAAATCTGTATTAAAACATGAACCATACTCGCGCACTGTTTTTCGAAGGAGATATTTTCTGACGCATACGTGTGTTTGCTTGTGGATTGTGTATATTGGGCAAGGCTAACGGTGGGTTATAACCCGCGCCGTTAAATACATCCAAAAACCGCATGTCCGTGCTAGCACATCGTGCCAACTTGGACAAGCCCATGCTTTTCGACACAACTTGGGTTATATTAGATATGCGTGCTAATATCAAGGGGCCAAGTAAAGAAGCACCTCAAATCCTTACGGTGGGTTGCCCCATTCTATGGGTAGATTTTGAATATGCCCGTCACATTCGGAATGTTCCTATCACAATATTTTCATGAACTGTGACCCATAAAATATGTTTCCTATGCTTGGTGCCATTCGATAGATCGAATATACGCACTCTACACAATCAATTAAAAAAAAAAACATTTTCAAGTTTTCCCCATACTTAAGGGCGATATTTTGGCTATACGGGGATATATTTGCATGTTTCTCGCGAATTTTCGAGTCAGAGTGGTGAAAATAGATTAAATTTCATAAAAATTTACCCATGCCCACATCGACATCGCAGATGACGCGTAGAAATCGAGCCACGTGCCATTAGGGGTATATTGCTGGAATAGTCACACCGCTTACTTTGTGACTCTTCCTATAGTAGTGTGTATGACTGTCACCCGAACCCGAACCCTAACTGTTTATGCCCGTTATATCGGGTTAACTTATCAACTTTATTACATTCTGAGAAAACCTATCACTGAGTGAATATATCCCGGGTCCTAGGGGTATATCCAACAGGTTTGGCCCCACGCACTCTTTGTTTGGACACTGCGAAGTTTGGCCATGTCTGGCTAAACAACGACGATTGAGATGGAGTGAGGGGCTCCCCTAGAGGCGCGGCGGAGCGGTATGGCCTAGTTGAGTGACTGGTTGATTGGATTTGAGGGGAGCTCGTGCACGTGGCCGCTTATTTTTCCTTGCTACGCGTTGGTACACGTTGGGATTTTTGGTCGGATCCGACACCACATTCCGTCCTTGGCCGCGTCATTCAATCCGCATGCACGTTTGGAGAATTTTGTGCGCCGCAGCTTTCCCTTAATTCCTCGACGACCGCATTTCGACTCTTGGCCGCCCCTCCTTCCGCACCTCGCCCCACTTTCCCTGGCTTAATCTCTGCAGTCTTCTACACCATGGTTGCGACCATATTGACCTCAAGTATGGCGTCTCGCCGACGCTCCTTAGCTACAATTTTCGACTCCGCTGCTGCCCGTAATTCCGTCACGCCGGCTACGCCGGCACCGACTGGTGTTCCGGCTGCGAACTCCGCCCAGGCTGTTTTCTTGGCGGGTGTTCGCTCGCTCACCCGTGAGCGCTTCGACGAGAGCGTGGCGAAGCGCGTGATCCGGAAATGTTTCCGTGAGAAGCATGACCGGTTCACCGGAACGGAGTCCAATGCGCAGGTGCTTCTCTCCAAGTTGGTTCCTGCTCTCCAGGAGGCATTCGAGGCGGAGGACGCCTTATTTGCACCCCTTTTCGACTTGGAGGACTCCACGTTGGCCGTCCGACCCGAGGCCAACAAGCTTCTTTTTTCAACGCTCGAGCTCATCGTGTGTCCCGCCTCTCCGGCGGGTGACTGGCTCGAGGCCTCTGCGACATTGCACCCGCTGGACGGCAAGCGAGCCCTTCTGGAGCTCGCACGGCGACTGCTGGACTCCGGTGCACCCTTTCAGGGGACATCGGACCTCCTTGGCGTCTGCTTCAAGGCCTACACCGACCCGTCCGAGTCCATCACGGATTTCAACGCGGCCTTGCGGTCAGGGAAGATATCTTCCGTTGAGCTGGTACGGCCCCAAATCAAATTTTCTATCGGCCTGCCTTCGGCCCGCCCGGTCCAAACTACAAAATGCCCGCCGCAGGCGCGAAAATTTTAATCTTAAGTATGGGAAAGTGCAAAAATCGCAAAATTTTCATCAAAATTTTAGAAGTTTGCGCCAAATTGGTTCGGCCCCAAAGCAATTTCTCTTTCGGCCCCTCTTCGGCCCGGGCCTCATTTTGGCGACTCAGTTCGGCCCGGGGCCGGCCAATCGGGGTAAGATATCTTCCCTGCTTGCGGTCCGCCAAGAGGCGCAACACCCTCGACGATGACGAGGTGAAGGAGCTGTTCCTCGCGGCGCTGGATCCCGGGTTCTACGCGCCGGTGGTGTCGAGGCTCTTCACGCACCAGCAGCGGGCGGCCGTGGACCTCCTCACCATGCAGCAATGGGTTCTCGAATGCTACGCCCGACACGTCACAGCTGGTACGCACACTGCCGCGTACACCCTGTCTGCGGCGGCCGTGACCGCTGACGGTGACGCCTGCTCGCAGCTGTCCGACCTCACGGCCATCATTCTCGACGTGAAGCGGCAGCTGAAGGTCCTCACGGACAAGGTCAACGGGCGGGGTTTTACCCCGCGAGCGGACAAGAACAAAATCGGCAACGGGGGAGGCGGCTCCGGTGTTCGTTTTGCGGCAGGTGACCTCCCGACGGGGGGAAACTGGCCGCAGTCGCAGGTGAGGAAGCGCGTTGCCTTTCACAAAGGCAGCGGCGACTTCATTCCATTCTGCCAAAATTCGACGTGCAAGAAGGACGAGGCCCGCCACTGGCACCGCGACTGCCCGAACGGCGGCAAGCACGGCGCTGGGGGAAGCTTCCACAGCTTCTCCCTCGGTGACATCGAGAACGACTTGCTGGCGGAGCAGTTTCAGACGGCCATGGACGAGCACGACGGCGCGCGGTTCGATGCGCTCTGCCTTCTGGCGGGGGGCAAGCCGGAGATGCTCGACGGCGTTTCGGCGTGTGCCTTCGGGCTCGAGCCGGACCGGGGAGATGGTGCGTTGCATTGTCACAACAACGAACACGCTTAGAAGGGGTCCCTCGAGCACCCCTGAAAGGCCTGTCAGGCCCCCCATATTTAGTCACGCTACCGCAGCCCATGTCAGACCCCACCGCAGTTGCCCCCATCGCGCCCGACAGCAAACGCCCCAACCATGACCCGAGGCATCCGAAACGACAATGGCATTCACGGACTTCCACTATGCTCGCTTGAGTATTTAGTAGCTAGCTCCTGCTTTCGAAAAGTTGGATCCGAACCTTTCAAAACCATTCTGCGGGATAGTGATATTTGCCTCTTGTGGCCTAGTATTAAATGTGATATTTGCATACATATACTTCGAATCCACATGAGAGCTTTGTCACTAGCAGTTTGTAAGAGTCTGGTTCGGATCCTCAGAGTGCCGGCACGCCACTCTGATGTATGTGCGAAGTCGTGCCGTTGTGCTTGTTTTATCTGTGAATTGCCCCGCCTGTGTGGCTACTGCCCCGCAGTCCTTGTGGTAGGACCAAATCGACGATTTGGTCCTACCACGAGGACCATTGTTCCGATAATTTAATTGGCCATCTCCCGTGATTTGTGGTGTCTAACCAATGAAAGGTGGTATATATAGGTCCTATATTAATTTATTTGAACGCTGGTTTGGCCTATATCCATCCCATATATCCATGACGAACGCATTTCAAACCTCTACACTCAAATTTTTCAAAACGGATTTTTTGGAACATTCAAAATGTGGCAAATTAGTGACTCATCTTCAATATTTTTTTACCAATCATATATCAACACTACACCTGCGCGGATACCATCAAATTGAACCTATACATATGTCCCAATCATATTTGGGCGGTAGGCCCGATTGGAATGCATATATTGGCTCGTTGGCTCGTTGGCTTCCCCTCTAATATATTGGCTCGTTGGTTTCCCCCCTAAAACAGTGGTCACGCGAGCTGACCAGCCAGCCATCATAATTGCTTGCTAGAGGGCATACATCGCAAGGTCGGTGTGTGCGGCACATTAAATCTTCAAGTATATATGTATTGCGAATTTCTGAAAGTCTAACATCATCCAAATATCTTATTTTCCGACTGGCGTGGACATTTTAGAATGGATGAATGCCAATTTCTAAAGTCCGAAATTCACTAAATTCGGAATTTGCATTGTGCTGGACATGCGCCATGCTGAAATAGAGCGGAAATGATGATGAGGGTGCGAAGTAACCGATTCAGTTATCTTATTTGGTCATAAACTCAAGATGTATAACCATGAGCATCACCGTGATCCCCCCATGTGACTCCTAATACTCAAAATAACGGCGGTCCTTGTGGTAGGACCACCATTTTCTTCAAGCTTTTGGTGAAATTACACCCCTAAAGCGTGTCGTTTAACCACACACCTAAAGTCTTATGGGGGTCGCCGCTATAAGAAATAAAATTTATTTAACTCATAAATATCATGTGCAAATGTTGCCTGTGCCTCAAATAGTCGATTTAGTGATCGAAACCGCAATTGCCCATTGGTCCTTGTGGTAGGACCATGAATTTGGGTAGTAGCCATGTGTTGCTCGTTTGCCTTTCTGCGTTGCATGCTTTTACCTGAGCCTGAATATACAGTCTGCGAGTACAAGTTAGACCCGTGCCCGTTTTGCGAATCTACGAGCCGGCACGGCAGAAGCGCGTTGCCGCCTGGCATGTTTTACGTGGCATAGCAGTAGAAACGCATGTCGCCGTTCCGCAGCGCTGGAGATCCTCTGCTGTCCGAAAACGTTCGCGAATTCAGAACACGCTCGCGAATTCTCACAGCGGGGCATTTTCCCCGTTGAGCGCGTAGCGACGAGATAGCCCGAAGTTGCGTGTATCATAAATTCACACCCGCGACGGCGAACCGTTACAGGCACTCTCAGCAGCATTCACGCGTGTGCACGATGCGACCGGCCTTTTTGTGCCATATTTTGCCCCATTTGCCATGCGAATTCGAATCTCGCAGGGCTTGCTTGCCGATTGTGCTCAAACCGGCGTACGTGACCGGCGCTTGGGAATGCACAACCGTAGCCGCGCCAACTCGAGCCGTGACACCTGACTTTTGCTGTTTGACGAGGTTGTAGCCGCACCCATGTTTTCCCCACAGTTTGTATGATGTTTACCTTTGTGAATTCGACCTGCGCAGGCTGTGGCAACGTTGAATTCCCCGAACGGACCTGTGTGTCAGGTTGTGGGAATTCACGGCTGACGGCGCGCCAGCTCGAGTCCAAACACCTGACTGCAACCTGTTGACAGCATTGCAGCCGAATGCATGATTTTCCTTCAGTTTTTATTGTGTTTGTATTTGTGAATTCGACCCGTGTGGGCGTTGGCGGCGGTGAATTCCCCGACGGGCCTGTATGACAGGTTGTGGGAATTCATGGTTGGCGACGCGCCGGCTCGGGTTTGGACACCTGACCCATGCCTTTTTGCCATGCGTGTGCTCGAAGCACGCCTTTGCCCGCAGTTTCTTTCATATGTTTCGACGTGAACTCGTGCTTGGCTGCTTGAAGGGCGCCAACTAGGGTCTTGTGGCAGGTTGGGGGCATTCACCACAGGAGCCGCTCGTGCCGCATCCAACCCGGGTGCACGACACGCGAGCCGCAGTGAATGCCCAATTGCAAAGTGTTGTTTTGTTCTGCTGGAACGGTGTCACCTAACAGGGTCCCGAACCTCTTCGTTGAATATATTTAAAAAACTCGCCCTCCAATGCCGCACCGCCACATCTCAAACCCAAAATCCCTCACAACACCCCACACTCAACCACAACAGAGATACACCGCCATTTTAGCACCCAGCAATACCCCCACGCCCCGTCAGCCCCTACATTGCCGCCCCTTGTTCATAATCGCGACAACATGACTTCTTGCCCTACTGCCAGCCTGCCACCCATATGGGGGGCTTCACGGTGGGTGGTGTCGAGAGCGGGATCTCGGTTGCCGCTTGCACGCATGTTCGGGAGGACTCACCGCCGGCTCCACCGCCGGCGGCAATCACGCATGTTTACCCGGACGAGTCGGAGGCGTCCGACGTCGGTGACATGATGCCGGTGGACCCCATGCACGCGCACGAGCTCGACCTCTGCTTTGCGGACCGGATCGCGCGGATGGGGGGACTCTCGATCACGGCTGAGGGCAAGGACTTGGCGATGCGGTACATGCACGCCGAGTCGGAGACCGACTCTTGCGACGGCGACGCGGACGGGTCTGCAGCTGGGTATGACCCTATTGACGATGAGGATGCGGTCCCGCAGCCTCCAGCATCTCGTCGGGGATGCGGTGCACCGCCTTGGGGTTTTGGCCGCTCTTCGGCAATTGCGGTGATGGTGTGTGCATTCTTCTGTGTTTGCGCCACCGCGGCGCCACTCTCAGCTGCCACTCTTGGCGACTCGCGCATGTGCACCGGACCACACCGGCCTGGAGGTCGGTGGTGCTGCTGAGGCAACCACCAGCGAGCCTGCATTCACTTCTGCGGCGCCGGCTGCTATTCCACCGCGCCGGCACGGCCCCCGGCACCGTGCTCGGTAGGGCCTTCACAATGCACCGGTCGGGCTTTACATCCCAGTACACCCGCCCCTTCCACCGCTGTATTGGGATGCCCCACCGTCACCGGACTATTCACCGGGCTCGACTACAGACGAGGAGGAGGGGGGAAATCCCTCGCACGACGATCGAGTCTTTTCAGATTTCTTCTGGGGCTCTGCGAATGATTCAATCACGGCATCGGAAACTTCAATTCACGGCACCCGATGACTGTGCTGCGGGCTAGCACGGCAGTGCCACAGGGCTTGGTATCGGTTGATTTTTGAAAAATCGATAGCAACTGATAGTCCGAATTTTTGGAATCGATCGATAGGGATACCATGCAATTTTATAGCGTATGACTATGATAGAGGTCAGCCATGCATCGATCGATCGTGATAGTTTCAGAGGTTGCATCGATTGATCCTAATACTTGAGAATAAACATTTCTAACTATCGAATAGATACAAATAGTGTACCATTCATACTTCGACCGATACCGATAATTACACATATTGTACCGATAATCCATGATAATCAAGTCTAACCGATAATAGGGTATGCAGATGCTCAATGCATGCATTCACTACTGCCTATTAATTGGCCATCATATCAAATATTAATACTATCTACTGGGTGTTTACACTGGCCATCATCATGATATGCTCATTGCTCAAGTGTGCATACTGGTGCTCTACTGCAAGGCTAATATCATCTACTCGTGGGTGTTTACACTCGCCATCATGATATGCTCAAGCGTGCATTCATTGGTGCTTTTCTGCAAGGCACCATGCATGCGCCCTACACCACTAAACAAACACTCCACGCCTGCAGAGCTACCCGGTGGTGCATGGAACTGCCTACTCATTTTGAACAAGTGTGGCAGTGTCGCCTTACGCCCGATCCACCACAGACTCCAATAGGACAGAGGAACGCGGCGCATCAGGCATGGCCAAATAGCGGGCTAGCTCATCACCATCGGCGCAAGGCACCACTACCTCGGCAAACTCGTCTTCCTCATTTCCGTTCAACAGATCAAATCCGTTGGAATTGATTGTGAGCCGTGCCCGTTGTGCTGCAGGGGGGTCCCACCGAAATTATCGATGGGAAACCGATACCTGGTCATAATTCATCGAACGATACCGATATTTTGAATTCATCTAACCGATCGATAGGGATGATACAACCCGAAATATCGATGAATACTAATTGCTAGATTTTTCTATGTAGCGTAATCGATCGATACCGATTATGCGCGTGAGCTGATCGATCGATGATGATAGTGACCGATTTTCGGTCGATACACCGATAGATCTAACTATCGGCGTAATCGATACCGAGCCTTGCAGTGCCACCGCCAACTAGTGGCTAGCAAGTTAATCAAGCCGCTCCTGCACAGTGAAATTGACAGTAGCTGTATGTGCAGAGGGGTCCGATCACGGGCCGGATTTCAGATTTGCAACTCTTGACTGGGAACAACCCTGCCAGAAAGGACAGGCCTTCCCTTAGAACTCAGTTTCCACCGCTCTAGATGGTGTTTGTTCACAGGTTTCACCTTCGGTTGGCCAGTCACCACACTAGGTGGTGTGCTGGAATAGTCACACCGCTTACTTTGTGACTCTCGGTTCCTATAGTAGTGTGTATGACTGTCACCCGAACCCGAACCCTAATTGTTTATGCCCGTTATATCGGGTTAACTTATCAACTTTATTACATTATGAGAAAACCTATCACTGAGTGAATATATCCCGGGTCCTAGGGGCATATCCAACATATATTGGGGTGGGTACCGCGGATATATCCGATCATAAGGACACGCCGTTCCGCTTTAGCCAGTTACATGAATAGTGTCTAGTTGTGAAATTGCATATGATCGACCGCATTTGAGACCATCCGCCGTGCGTTATGGCGTTAACGAACTACGCTATGGTTAACACACCGTAAGGCGTTCTTACGGCAGGTTATCCCACCGTAAGCGAGCCCAATAAAAAATTGTATCGGCGTGACTTGTCGCAGGTTTTAGCCGAGATATAATATATATATTTAAGATTTTATTCGCTGCGACTTACTGCATGTTTATCTAATGGTTGATATGAACAGGCGCGAGTTGAGCGGATTGCTCAATTTTCGGCGCTCGGCTTGGATCTCATTTTGAGGGTGACGTCCGTACAGCTTCTCTGTCGGCTTGGTTTCGATCCCCGACGCTCTGGCTGACTCGCATATCAATTTCATAGGCAACCGTCGTATTCATTCAGCGCTCGGCTTTGATAGCCGACTTATTCATTCAGCACTCGGCTTTGAAATCATAATGACAGAGGACGACGCCCGTACACGCGTACAGCTTGTCTGTCGGTTTGGGTTCGATCGATCGATCCCCAACGTCCTGGCCGATTTCGCATTTCAATTTCGCAGGTACACTGCCGCATGCCGCTCGGTCGCCTTCGGGAACGTTTCGAGGGGCTATATACTGATGTCGGATAATGATCTGGATTAAAAAGTGACTAACACTGGTAGCACGATGAAAACGTGGACTGGTAGGTGACCCTTTTACAATAATACGTGACGCTGCGTCATCCGCGCCAGAAAGTTGGGTATAAGCGGTCATATGGGAAAATGATCGAAATTTTGGCAACGGAGCCGCGGGATCAGAAATTCAGGGTTTGGGCATCACAGTATGATTTTTCACGGCCGCAAAAATCACTTTTTGCGCTCGGGGTCTTTACAGACCTACTGGTATGCGTCTAAGGAAGCATACTGGTAGGTTCATGCTGTTCAGATGTTGTTTAGAAACAAGAACTGAAGCAAATCTGTGCATGGCGTGTGATTTGGCTCGCTCAACCCTCCGAACGCTCAATCGAGCATCCGCTATACCCCGCTCGCTCGCGGGGTATATCGGATGATGGCAATCGATGCGCAAGAGTCTCGGCATTCCAAATCTGTACCTACTTTGTTAATACTGTTAGCGAGGCGAAAGTTATCGCTACGAATCTGTTGACGAATCCCCTTTTGCTAGAAAACACATACCCCGCAACCGGGCGCAAGTAGCCCGCTTGCGGGGATTCTCTGCTGAGATTCAGTAGTTCAGTATCACGTATGACGTATGACAGTGACAGTGACAGTACAGTGACTTCCTACCTGTACTCAGTAGTTCGACTTCGGTAGCTTAGACTGTGACACACGATATGATTGCCTAGTGACGGCCTCAGAGCTTAGATAGCCTGAGAGTCGTGTATTCATTTCTATCTTTTGATATACCCGATTGCCTCGCTCAAACCCTACGGCGTTCAGCGTTTTCACTGTGTCACTAGGACATTCTAGTAGGCTATAGGCCCACCACTTGCCTAAAGTGGTTTTGATTCAAAGCCACTAAATGGCTGGCTAAAGCTGTAGAGGGGCGAGCGTGGCTGAGTAGGTAGGATGTTGCGGGGTGCCGCGTTTTCGCGGCACAACTGACTGTGTAGATGAAGAGGTAAGCGCGACGAGTGGCGGAGGAGAGTACGGAGAAGATGGGTCAGAGAGCGCTGGGGCCCCCGATTGTATGCAGCATTGCGCAGAGTTTGGTACCAAGTGGATCGCGACACGTTAAACGGGCCATGACCTCGGACATCGACAAGCGCAAGGACCTCGACCTCCCACTCCTACTTTCCGCCCACCCCCGCCGCTCCGCATTTTTCCTCGCAACTCTATGCGTCTTTACCCGTGACATTTTACCTTAATTCGCCACGCTTGCCGCTTGTTTGTGTATATTGAGCGGATTTTGTAATCTTGCGGGCGACTTGGCCGTTTTTGGACGCTTATAACTTACGGAGTAGTTGGGCTCAGACATTTTCCTTTGGAGGATATTTTTACTTCGCCAATCCCGGCCGTGTTACCGAGTTTCGTGGGCATCGGAGCAGATTTTGAATTTATTTCAGATTTGGCCCCTTCCTTGAGGGGCGCTCGCCCTTATCGTTAGGGTTTCATCGTGCCGGTGCTTCGCTTACGGCTGCCATGACTACCGTGGATTCTTCGGATGGATTTACCACGCCGGTCCCGGCTGGGATCGACACGCGGAGGGCGCTTCCCTTCAGCGACGGCCCTGAAGAGCCTGTACCCCCTACACCTGTAAAGCGTCGCCCGCTTGACAGTGATGACTCGGACGGTGCTTTGGTTCTCAGGGACTTCCTCAAGGACTGCCAGACAATTCTCCGCGAGCCTGGTCACAGGGCCAGCATTATTCAGCAAGTTCGTGACCAGTGCCGGCCCACTCACGTCAAGGCTTCGGAGTGGGTCTTTGACATCGACAAAATCAAAGGCCAAGTGCCTCGAGAAATTGCGCTGGACCGCTTCACAAAAGCGGTACAGACCCAACTTACCGACTTCAACCTTCAGTTTGACACGGTATTCCACCCGACTGACCTCACGACGGCTGTTCTTCCTGAAGCCACTCGCATTCTCTTTCGCATCTTGACGTCGCTGGTGCGTGGGTCATGCCTTCGGCTCATTGAGGAGTCGGCTACGGTGTCTCCGGATGATGGACGCCGTGCGTGGCTGGTTGTCTGCCGAGCCGTTGCCAGACGGCGCAGGCCGTGGGTTTCCCATGGTTACCTGTTCGAGACGGCTCCTGCGATCGAGCTGCTGGAGGATGTTGATCCCGAGCCCTATATTAAGGGTTTCATGCAGCACCACACCGCTATCCGTTCCGAGCTCAGACCTGGTGTAGAGCCTGACGATGTGTGGGGTGTGGGGTTCGCCTTGGACCTCCTCACCCTTCGCATGTGCCCTCTGTATTATAAGGACCTCCTACAGGAGTGGAGTTCTAAGACGGCCGAGGGCAGGGAGAAGCGGGCTCTCGGCATTCAGCAGTTCACGTTGGCTGTAAAAGCCTTCCACCAACAGAAAACAGAGGAGAAGAAGCTGCTTAAAGAGAAGAAGAAGAAGGATGGGGTCTCCGCATTGGCGGCCTCACTTCTCTCTGGGGAGTCCCCTTCTGCCGCCCTTCTAGCCCGTGCGGGCATCCCGCAGACTCGCATTGTTGGTGGCCGCAGGCGTGACGAGCCCAGGCACCCGCCACAGACTCAGGATGCTCAGCCGCAGGCGGCCGGACAGGGTGCTCACCGGTCTGGGGGCGACAGGGGTACAGCTCCCCGCGCCAGACCGGCCCGCGGTGGAAAGAATCGACAACAAAACATGAAGGGACACAGGAAGGGCTCTCACCCTTCCCCTCATGCCCCTCCGCCGCGGACTCAGGGGCAGCGGCAGCCTGCATCCGGTGGTTCACCGACTGCCTTGCGGGTGACGCGAGATGCACAGGGCCGCCACTCGGTCCAGTGCTGGGACTGCGGCGGCCCTCACTTCCGCCGTGACTGCCCTGGAGGAGTGCAGAGTGCTCATGTGGCGGGGTTCCACCCCGAGGGCACGCCCATTGCAGACATCCTGTCAGAGTTGGATGCGGCTTTCCTCGATCCGGAGGAGGAGGTGTATGAGTCATGCCTGTACACTTACTCATTGGAGCTCGGGGAGGCACCGCTTGACATCCCCGCGGCCCAGGCGGCTGCCGTTGTGCCGCACTCTGCCGTTGACAGTGGGGAGCCGTGGACTGAGTCGGAGTGGGCTATCTGGGACTCATGTGGCCGCTCGGAGGAGCAGTACTATGACGCTGTCAACCGCTTCAACACGTACCAGGACCCTGGCGATGGGGACGGACCCGACGGTGAGATGACGCCTGCTCAGCTCCATGTTGCCGTGCACCGGCCTTCGGACCCTGCCATGTCTATGCAGCACTTCAGTGTTGAGCCGCAGCAGCCAGCGGTGCCGGCAGCCGACGTGCGGATCACAACAACCAACAACGAATTCCCTGGAGCTGTGCAGCTGGTGAGCACGGCACCGCCGTCCCGACCCAGGGGTCCGGGTGGCCCGGGCCGCAGGCCCTATGGGGCGGGTCACTACATGTACATGAGTCTGCTGTGCATTCTAGCATTCTCTGGCACGGCAGATGCGGTGCAGTCTGGTGGTGCCTCCGGTGCTGTGCTGGAGGTGCACCCACGGGCTCTGGTGCTTTGGCATGCTGTCACCTGGGGTCTGGCTATCTCGGCCTGCCTTCCTGCCGTTGGTGCCAGGACTCCCGCACGCACCTGGCGACACCTTGTCAACCGCCAGTCACCGACGGGCGGGCACCAGCCCTCGACAACCCAGCCTCCGGCGGGTGAGCCCCGTACCTCTCGCCGCTCCTCACCGGTCTGGACTGCTATTCTGGTTATCTGTGGCCTGGCCCTGTGTACCTCGGCACTACTGTTTGGGTATTCTCTGGGTCTGCGGCGGTCAGTCAGACAGTCAGTCAGTCAGTCAGTCAGTCAGCTTACCCCGCCAGCAGGGGGGTCCGTCGGCCGTTCTGCTGGTCAGCTTTTCTCAGCTGATGGACTGGCTACCGGTGATACCGGCTTATGTCTGGTCTCTGGTTATGCTGTGGGTACTTATGCTTCTGTGGAGCTTGGTGTACTGTCTGGTCAGATTGGGTGTGAGCGGATGCTCAAGAAGGCCAACCGGGACTTTGCAACCGACCCCGAGCACACGGTATTCCTCTTCTTGATTCCCCAGTCACACCTCAGTACATTCAGGCAGCACCTTATTCATTGGGAGGTGCTACATGTGTACCCAGCTGGCACAGAGGGCATATTCAGCTACCGTCGTGAGCACACCTATGCTGGACGGCCCCTTCAGTCGGCTGGCTCGGAGGGCGGGGGGGACCGTGTCTTCATTGCTGGTACCCCGTTCCCGGTGGCTATCATCTACCGTGATCAGTACACATCCATGAGGTTCACCCCTGAGAGGTGGTGCCATTCCGCATATGCTCATGCTCATGGTCTCAGGTTGGCTCAGCTCATGGACCTTGGTGTTGACATCGCCCGACCTGGCACTACAGTTACTCGGGAGCAGCTGCTGGCTCACAGGACCTGTGCTGAGGCCTGTGCTGTGTGTGCCCGTATGCGGACAGTGCAGCCGAGCCCGAAGCACCCTCCGGCTGACAGATACAGGGCTCAGAAGCCTGGATCTATGTGGGCTGCTGATGCTACAGGCCCGATCACGCCTATTGGCTATGACGGGTCGAGGTACCGCTGGACCTTTGTGGAGTTCACTGTGAGGTTTACACTTTGCTACTTCTCTGCTGAGAAGTCGGCATACAGCTTCATCCTGGCTCAGTTCCTGGCAGATGTTGTTCATCACGGCTTTGCCTGCACTGGCCTGGTTCTCCGCACTGATTGTGCCCCGGAGCTGTGTGACCCTGCAGCACAGGCTCTGTACAAACACCATGGCATCAAACACCTGCAGTCGTCACCCACCCTGCACTGGCAGAACTTCATGGCTGAATATGTGATTGGTAAGATCTCGTCGGTCTCCCGTGCACTCCTGGAGACAGCCGGTATGGACCTCACCTACTGGCCTCTTGCAGACAGTCATGCCTGCCTGCTATGGGATATCCTGCCTCATGGGCGGGACGCCGTGGTGCCATTCTATCACCTTATGGGCTATCACTTTACCTACTCCCGTATCGAGATATTCGGCACCCTGTGCACTGTGGCCATGGATGCTCAGCAGATGCGGGCCCGCCATCCGGGGGTCTCCAAGAAGCGGACCCCCCGGGCCTGGCAGGGGCGGTTTGTGGGCATCAGCCTCAGGTCCTCGGCCTACAAGGTACTGGACCTGGAGAGAAACAAAGTTGTCTCCGAAGGCCGGCCAGACTTCATCAGAAACTACTCAGAGTTCGGGCAGGTGATGTCATCGTTCCCTGCCCCCGCTCCCGACGAGCAGCACTCCGCACCCGTGCCCAGTGACAGGCCGGAGCCGTGGAGGGACTACACCACTGACATGGTGGTGACAGTCCATTCCGTGGCTGCCTATTATGACACCCGGGACGGTGAGACCTATGCCACCGTGCAGTTGCTTGACACTGGTTCAGCAGACACTTTCTGGACCACCGCCCAGCAGTATGTCATGGCTGACCCTGCGGGCACTGCTTGGTTTGACTTGGTCCACTGGCTGGACCGCCGCAGGGTCATTGACTGTGTCAATCAACACTACCCGCTCTGGACTCTGGCTAAGGCTCAGGAGGCCCGCGGTGATCCGCTGTATCCGGCACTCATTGTGTCCACGGACATGAGGCGGTCCAGGTCCTATGGGGTGCTCTTCCGGCCTATGGCCTACGGTGATGTGACTGCCCCACGTGCCTATGCCATGGACCTCCGTGCCAGTCTGGTGGTGTTCCCTGATACCCACAGTGCTTGCCACCTTCCCTTCTCCGACCACCCGGAGCAGGACCAGTGGCTCCTTCCGCACTATGTGGTCCCACCAGAGGACACAGTCAGCACATTGCCAGCCGGTGGCACACTCAGCTTCAGTCATATCTCTGCTGACCTCGCCGAGCGCCTGTACCACACTGCAGCTCCTGATCTGCCACTGCCGGGTGGGTACCGCCAGGCACTGTCTATGCCTGATGGGGCTCAGTGGGAGGAGGCTATTACCGGTGGGGAGGTGCAGCCTCTGATTGACCAGGGTAAGATTGAACCGGTGGAGGTGCTACCCGACGGTGAGATCGCCACCAGCACCATCTTTGTGCTGAATAAGCCCTGGAAGCCACGGGATGGTCTGCCACCCGTCCAAATTCATAAAGCTCGGATGGCCGTGGCTGCCACATGGCACTGGGGCTACACCCAAGCTGAGACCGCATGCACGGTAGCAGACCTGCCCACCTTCCGCCTTCTCTTCATCCTGTCTATTATCTTTGCTGGTATGGGGGTTATGGTCTATCACTTTGACGTCAGTCAGGCCTTTGTTCATGCCCGTCTGGAGGTTCCTATATATGTGCGGTTCCCCTCTGGGTATATGTATAAGGGCAGATATGGCTATGCCAAGCTGCTCTATGCTCTCTACGGGCTACGGACGGCTGGTGCTTCCTGGCAGAAGCTGGCCAACAAATTCATGAAGTCCTTCACCTATCAGGGAATGCACTTCACCCAGTCCACATATGACCCGTGCCTATACTATATTGTGACCTCTGTGTTCGTGGCCTTCGTGGCTGTCTACGTGGATGACTTCGGGCTGACATGTGATGATGCCTTCCACCAGGCTTTCTGGGCAGCTTTCCAGGCGGCATTCAAGAGCAAGAATCTTGGCCGTATGACAGCCGTCCTGCAGCTTGCGGTTGACTATGATCGGTGGGGCATTGCATTGTCCCAAACCAGGCAGATCAAGGAGCTCATGTCCAAGTTCAAGCTTCCGGCCAAAACCTATCACAATCCGATGGATGTGAACCTCATTATCCAGAAGCCGGAGCACCCTGATCTCACCCTTGTCACCCCGTATCTCTCACTGCTTGGGTCCCTGCTGTGGATTGCACGGTGCACCAGGCCAGATATCTATTACTCAGTCATATATCTGGCACAGTTCTCCTCATGCCCCTCGGCTCAGGCCTGGGAGGCACTTCAGAGAGTGGCTCAGTATCTGTACTTCACACGGCACTACCGTATCCGTTATGCTTACCCCAGTGCACCGCTTTCTGTGCTCACAATACAGGTGTATTCGGATGCTGACCATGCTCGTGACAAACTCAACGGGTGTCTCTCCTACTCGGGAGGCATTGTATTCCTCAACGGCATGGTCCTTCATTGGGTATGTGCCCGCCAGACTGATGCTGAGATGTCCTCCACTGGATCTGAGTATGTGGCCGCCTCTGTGGTTGGGCAGCGGGCCATGTCTGCTATCCATATGATTGTGGAGATGTTCGACTTTATCAGAATTACGCAGCAGGAGCCGGGTGTGTCTGCTCTGGCTCTGTCTACGGCCTTCCCTGCAGCTGACACTTCTTGGATGCAGAGGGCGGCCACGTTCTTCGAGAATCATGCTATGGGTCATGGTCAGATGGGCCCCGCCTCCCCCCTACACTACCGGGAGGCTGAGCCTGTTCCTGACAGCAGCCTGTATGCCCTGCCTCACGCCGTGCCAGTACCATATGATGGCACGGGCTATGAGGACGGTCCGCGGGAGTACCACTCTCAGCGGTCTGGCATGTATGGTACCTCTGGACCCTTCATTCCCAGGCTGGAGCTCCCGGTGGCTGTCATGATTGACAACCAGGCGGCCTCCTCCATTCTGAGGAATGTCATGCTATCCACCAAGATTAAGCATGTGTTGATCCGTTTTCACTGCTTTCGGGGGTGGGTGTGTGCTGGGTACCTAGTGCCTGTTTACATCAACACTTTACTCAACCTGGCTGATATCTTCACCAAACCTCTTCCTGGGCTCAAGGACAAGGTGCGGGTGATCATCAGCATGATCGAGTCCTTCATGGACGTGATCCGCCCGCACCCCAGTGGTGCGGGTGACTCCTAGGTTCTCTGGTCCTCTGTCCGGCTGAGCTGCAGGCCTATGAGCCGGCAGCGGTCGGGCAAGGGGTCTTTCTGGTCTGACTGGATTGATGCCCTTTGACGTGGTGCCCTTCTGGACTGGACTTTGTGTTCGTGGACAGACTGGTACCTATGACCTGCCCTATGAGACCTTAGACACCGACAGCTCTACTCTGACCTTAAGCACATCTGACTGGATTCTGGCCTTTGACTACATCCTGTACCTCTTTGACATCTTCTATGACCTCGAGTACTGGTTGACCGTCGAGCTGAGCAGCATCAGATGAGAGTACCTATCGGGGAGCGAGATCTGGCAGAGACCAGTTACTATTTTCATATCCTTGTGGCAGTCCACCTAGTTGGCATGCATATACTAGTACTTTAGCATTCGGTTTAGAGGGTTAGCCGGAAGCGGGGATGGCGGCAGGTCGGCCCTTTGGTTGATGTTGTTCTGATCCGTGGACGGGGACCTCTTAGTTTGCATTAGCTACCTGTTTCACATTCTTGTGCCACCTCAGCCGAGGTGGTGTGCTGAGATTCAGTAGTTCAGTACCACGTATGACGTATGACAGTGACAGTGACAGTACAGTGACTTCCTACCTGTACTCAGTAGTTCGACTTCGGTAGCTTAGACTGTGACACACGATATGATTGCCTAGTGACGGCCTCAGAGCTTAGATAGCCTGAGAGTCGTGTATTCATTTCTATCTTTTGATATACCCGATTGCCTCGCTCAAACCCTACGGCGTTCAGCGTTTTCACTGTGTCACTAGGACATTCTAGTATTCTCAAAATGTGGAGAATGCGTCAGCGGATCCTCAGATTGTTGGTACCTACTTGGTACTAACAGTCTCAGGATCACTATTCAATGTATGCGCATGCTTAGTATCATGGTTTTTATGTAATATACACCGGTCAAACAGGCTGTGCGACTGCCCCCGTAAGTTTTGAGAAAAAGGAATGAACGCTGACAAAGCGAACAAAACCAGAACGGGAAAATCGAAAAAATCGAACGACTGAGATTTTCGATTTTCCATCGTGGATCATTTCTGAACCGTTCCCCAATTTATCGTCTCCGTCATAATTTCATATGAGCGTTTGTATCGTTGGAACGAGGAGGGCGAACCGGATGCACTCCGATCAACAAGTCTGTCGCGCATGGTGCGGTGCTACTCTGGCTTGCCAGAGGTTACGAGCTTCGGCCGCTGCGCGGCCGATCGCGCGATTCTCGACAGACAACAATGGAAAGCAGCTCCTCCGGTGTAATACAGAAAAATAAAAATAAAATCCTTAAAAAAGTGAAAAAATCGCGTCCGGAGGCTCGTGGTCTCAGCCAGAGTAGTGCGGTGCGGATAATATTCAAGTTCAAAGTCATTTTTCCCCAGGTGAAAATTCAGTGCCACGTCACCCACTGTTACCGGATTTCCCCCGTTTGCACGTCTCGTCGATTTTCCCCTGCAGCGGGGCACCATACCACTGTGACAGCAACAGCTACTGTACAGGCGAAGGAGTGACACACTGAACACTCGTTGTGGTCACAGACTGTGACACCACTCGACTGTTCTCAATTCTGTCTTGTCAACTTTTACGTTAACGGATCAACTGTAAAAGAAGCCTCATGGCTCATAATTCAGGCCAGAGAGTGTCATACTTGTAGCTGATGGAACGAAATGTGGTTAGATGCCGTTG
The DNA here is from genome assembly GCA_001247695.2 of Cymbomonas tetramitiformis. Classification (NCBI taxonomy): domain Eukaryota; kingdom Viridiplantae; phylum Chlorophyta; class Pyramimonadophyceae; order Pyramimonadales; family Pyramimonadaceae; genus Cymbomonas; species Cymbomonas tetramitiformis. The sequence continues at coordinate 20,537 of LGRX02007235.1, read as the reverse complement.
AACCTTGGATATATGTGGCCACCACTGTGCTGAGTGCATCACACGTTTTACGCACCTGGATCTTAGCACGGGCTGAACGCAAACAGCGAGAAGCAGATGATATGAAGTTTTACGATGGTCTAAAGCAGAAAAAATCTCGCGGCTCCTCCCAGAACCAACCTCCGGTGACGCCCTATGATTAATCCGCCAGCATGGGAAAGCTATCAGGCGTATTTTTATTCGCGTGATAGGAAGAATTGTTGCATGAGGAGTTGATGCTTCACCTTTGTTTTCACGTATCACACGGCTGTTTGCAAGAACATAACCTGTTGAATTTCTTTCTTTTCTGAAGGGCCGGAACGTGCCAGTTGACAACTTCTGTCCAATTTTACACAGTTTTGGTCAAATTAAATTTAGGGGATGGATCGTGATCATTTCCAGAAGGACTCTTAAATCGAAATACAGTTTCGACGGGAGCTGAAGACACAAAAGGAATTACGCCGATATTGACCGATGGCCGGAGCGTTGGCCCTGAGAGGGGCGTCAAGCGTTCTCCTCGGACTCTTGACTGGATGGGAGCTCAAAGATGTTTTTCAGGCTTTTAAACCAGGTTGTCGTTTATGGCTAAGCTCTATGCTTTGAATCTTCCGTTTGCTCCTCTATTCAGGAAACGCATCCCTTGCATGGCCTTTCGTTGACATCTGTCCCAATGAGCGATGCTGCCGTGTGAAAAGACAACAGTTCTGAAAGTATCACTTTGAGGCGAAAGAGCTTTAGAATTAACTTTCTACTGTTGGGCCGTCTCAGGATCAGCCCCAACTGGAAGTGACAGCTCGACTGGATTTTCGAGTGTATCCAGGCAGCCGATCGGTTTTTGGGTCCAAGTTGGCCGCACCATAGGCATCACGCTTGCCATAATTGAGGTGCTACTAGTGACTGTCTCTTGTTCAATTATTTTGAAAGCAACACTCGGATTCCAGAGCACGGCGTTAAAGAACGAGACACAACCTGCCAACTGGTTGCCGTTTCTGCGCGCAGGTCGGCCGGATAACAGCGACTATCGTGAGACATGCTGAAACGCAGATACAAGTGAGTATCCCTAACTTGCAACATTCGCGGAACCAGCCTTTCCCATGGTGTTGTGCCGGTTGATGGAATAAACGTGGGGCCCTAAACTAGGGTTTCCCCCCTTGTGCAAGTATCGGAAATATTTCCATCAACTGACCCACCTGTTGTCGAGCGGTGATTTGACTTTCTGAAACACTTTGCGCTAGGTCCGTTCGTTTCACGAAATAAGAAATAAATCATACGAGAAGTTGGCTGAGGACTCCGAGGACGAAGCAAGTCCTGCTGAGGTGGAAGAACTCGAAAACGACTCTTCCCTGACGTCACGTGTGACTACTTGTGACCTTGCTCCGGAAGATGCACCAGCATCGCGAAAACCCAAAAAGAAAAAGAAATCCAAACCCGCGTTGCCGTAGACAAGTAAAAGCGCAATTTGTTTGTGTACAAGCGAGTAAAGATAAACATTTGGGCCTTTATCGGAGCACGGCTTTCACTATGAATGGGCACGAGTATGCTTCGGGTGCCCTTGCACAGACACATGATCTTTTGCCGGGAGGCGGTTCGTGTTACGATTGTTGGTGTGGTCGAAGAAGGTTTCCAGGACACAACGTAGATGTGGTGTTCATTTCGCTTTGGTTTAGCGCTTCAACCCATCTTACTTGTATGGATGCAATTCCTGTGCCAATTGCCGCGAACCGTGTCGTCGTGCGTGAAGGCCGCTGACCCCGTAAGTTTTGAGTTTTGAGGTCTGCAGTTTGGCCATGTTCAACATCTTGTGTGATCAAAGATTTCAGTGATAGCCGTGTTTCACTTTTATTTTCTGCATTATCCTTTCATCGAAACTCCGTATTTTATGAAAGGTCAGGCCTTTGACACGTTTGAAGGGGAGTTCTCCTAGACACTCACCAATTGTCAGTTGCAAAGTACAAACCACTGATGTATATACGAGTAAGGATGTATCATGTTTTTTGTGATAACAATGTTTTTGTAGTTGCCGAATATAAATTTGCAAAGGTCTAAAAAATTAGGTCAAGTCTAACCTTAAACAAGTTCGTAAGTGTGATAAGTAGTTGAGCTCCCTTTTTCAAACCAGTTTATCGGTATTTTTTTTTTTACCGTGCTTGGCGTCGTCCTTACCGTCCGCCTTGAAGCGGTTGGCTTAACCGCCGCGCCGAGAACGATAGTCTCACGAACAACGGACTTCGCCCAACGTCGATTTCCTTGATTTTGCGCACCTCGTGCACAAGAGCCGTCTACTCCTGGTACAACGCTTCCTCGTTGCAATCATCAATGTCGTCCGCCTTCGCTGCTGCGGGTTCAGCGACCGCCGGCGTCGCAGGTGTTGGTGAATGTAGACCATCACCCTTGAACCTCACGAGTCACGACACTGCGGTCTACGTCGGAGTCCTTCATGAGCGCTCGTCGCGCTCCTCTAGTCGCTAGGCTCGTCACTCCGGCCCTGATAAATAAGCGCCAAGTGCGTAGGAAGGTGCTACGAGCACCATCAAGTGTCGAAAACGCATAAGTGTCCGCGAAGCTGCGGGTAGTTGGGGACATGGGAGCGAGGCGGTGAAAAGGGAAAGGAGGTGCGTAGTCATGACGAAGGAACCTGCGCAAGCCCAACCGTAGCAGCCGAAGTGATCAAGTCCAATTGAGATCTGAAGGGTGGCTTTGCGGTCCTCTTTGCAGTCGCGGCCCCCACCCCATGCGACCCCCGACGAGCAATTCGCAAACTTATGACATGGTTATGGTTCTACGACACGAGGCAACTCGTAAGCGCACCATCTACGCCGATGGCGTCCTCGTTTAGCCAACCCGCATGTCAACCCAAAACCGGAACCGAAAAGCAGCGTGGAATGCGGGGTCCACGACCTACTGGGATATCTTCACAATGGATATCCCGCGGTTGAGTGGGTAAACACACCGTTGACAATTTTCAAGCTTAGGTGAAGTCTAAGTCCGAATATTATGAGGCAACGGAAATAAGATATACGGACCTCGAACCTAAACCCGAATCGGCAACGACGGCCGGTGATAGGTGTCATTGTTGTGACACATACACCGAGCTACTGCGGATCCGCTAGGGGAGTCTGCAAGGCAAGGGACGGTATCGGGGTTTTTTTTGCTATCGATAGGAATTGATATCTCTGATTTTCTTATCGAGCGATATTGATCACTTCAAAGCTCCCCTCGACAGATATTGATAAGTGCAGTTATGTTCTCGACTGAGATTGATATTTTTGATACTTAAAAAAATGTTCTCGACTGATATCTGAATTTCTCAGTATCATGATATATCTAAAATTCTGATAACTGCAAGCATGAGCCAATGTGCTGATATCGATATTTTGATATATCATGATATTATGTCACAACAAGGGGCCAAATCAAAGCAGGCACAACAGGTTGTCACAAGCAGGCTTTTCTATGTTAAATATTTACTTTGTGTTCATACTTGCCATCATAGAGTGTTCTAGTGTGCCCTCTGTTATACTTTTCTTCAGGTCAGAGTGCATCTGGCCACACGCCGTAAAGGCTCGCTCGACCCCAGCAGTGCTAGCAGGTGGGGCTAGAAACTGTCTAGCCATCCTAAATAGGTTGGGCAACTTGTGCTTTCTCTCAACCCACCGCTCTAAGGGGTCTTCACACTTCTTGCAAGGCTTGAGAGCAGAGTACAAAGAAAACTCGTATACATCCTCACCAGTCGCTTGAGTCGCGTGAGTGTCCGAGGGTGCCACTACATCATCATCATCATCTTCACTATCTGACATGAAGCTAATCAGCATTTTCTTAGGCTTAGAGGCAGCGGCTACAGAACCCACTACCTGAATTGGGGCAGCAACAGCTTTGGGCTTCCAGTCAGCATCGTAAGCAGCTCTAGCCCATTCCAACACCGTGTCCTTGGTCAAAGTTCCGCTCTCCCAACGTGCAAGATTCTTGAACTCCAACTTCTTGTACCACGGGTCCAAGAACGTGGCCACACAGAAATCTTCCAGTTTGCAGCTCATCAGCTCATTGTAAAACCTGCGCAATGAACATACCAGCTTCCAACTCAAAACCCTTAATATGCCCGGCCAAGCTCACTATTTACAGTCAAGCATACAATATGTGTTATCAACTATGCACATACGTTCAAGTTTGCATGTTTTAAGAGCTCGCCTTTTTTTTAGATTGTTTCTGTATCGCTTGCCGGAGCCTCTTGCACATCAGTGTTTAGGATGCTGACTGGTTCCCCGTCATATTTCGACGGGTAGCCATCCTCCAGCTTGCCTATCAGTGCCCCTATGATGGGGAGAACGGTGCTCACGGTGGGGGTCAACGTGACTTGCAGCAAGTCAATCGCAACGGCATGCTGTTGCAACACGAAACAACTTTCCCTCACGATGTCCCAATCGACACCACACAGCTGATGGTAACCTGTGAGATATATGGTGCTGACTATATATTGTGGTGGTAGAACACATAATGCTTTCACTTAAGATAACATAACAAGTCCGCTAGATTGAGTGAACCTCGGCTACCTTAAGCCGGAACCCCTTAACCTGTGAAAGCCGTAATGTACGGAGTACTAGTACAGACAAAGGACTGTGACACACACGGGGTGTCACATCCAGCACCCCATACTTAGAGCCGTCGGGATTGTCATACGAAGTTGAAGCCTTTTTCGGGTGCTCCACGTCATACAATTGCACGGCTTCCTATTACAATCTCCCAAACGCATACAGTACCATAACGGAGTCAATGCGATAACAATAAAGGTTTAGGTTATGAGACAAGATCGCAGGCATTTACAACGATTCATACCGTACGGAGTTCATATTTTAAATATTCATCTCTCGGAACTGATGAATATTTCAGCAAAGGTCACAAAAGGGCACATTCCAGGCAAGAGCTTGTCACCTGATTCTCCTTGTACCAACGACACATGATGTACGCCCCTTTCCAGCCTCCACGAGTGGCATTGTCTTGCTGAGGCGAAGATGGAGTCAAATAATATCGACCTTGACAAAGATGGAGGAGGTGGCGGCCGATCACAGAATGGTTAAAAGCGTGCTCATGCCCCGCAGCTTTTTAAACACTCTCGCTACCCCCGGACTTTCCAGGTACTTTTCAAGTGAAAGAGCGAGGATATGACAAATGTAATAGATAGTTTGAAACACATACAGGGTATAATATTATGTATATCAGTGTTTTAATACTATCGCTGTACGCAAAAATATGAGGCTGAAACGGTGATATATGTCTGTAAAAGATATAACATATGAGAGTAAGAGAGTCTAAGTAGCTTATGCTACGTGCGTTGTGTAAAGCAGGGCTCTATATCGGTTTGGTTTTTCGGTATCGATACAATCCGATATCCGAAAAACGGTATCGATAATCGGCACAATCGATAAATAATCGATTACTTGGACATTTATATGTAATTTGTTATAAATTAAATATGGAACACCAAAACCTGCACAATCGATAGTTAGACATTGCAATCCGATAATCGGCGATAAATACGATATATCGATAGTATCGGTTATCGGAAATATCGATGTAGAGCCTTGGTGTAAAGCTGTACGAGTACGGCTACGGTAATGCTCGAGTACTCTAACACGTGGCTCGCGGTCTCTATCGCTGTGACTCGCGGTCTCTGTCGCTGTGACTCGCGGTCTCGAGCCGAATAATGCAGTCATCTGTCACATGCATCGAGGAATGTCATACAGGGGGCAGTACTGGATATCTAGTCCCCCGTGACACCACCACATTCTGTGGATGTGTGTGACAGTGGCATGATAATGAAAAACAAGCAATATCAATATACTCGGAGACGGAGCTAGCAGAGATCCAGGCATTTGCATTGGCAAGAACTGGTCCTACCGGTGCCTCCGGGTCTTTAGAAATAGACATGCTCGCAGAGGCCCACCTTCCCTCGCCTCGGGTCACCCTATCAAGTTCTGCCGTTGCAGTGATGCTAAGACAATCTCGTCCTGTCGTTGTTGTTGTTGTAGTTGCTGCTGCTGGGCATGTAGCTTCTGTGCTTCAGCTGCTCGTAGTCTCTCCTTCAGCTTAACACCCCGGTCCTTAATATCCAAGAGGCGGGCAGTGAACTTGTCGATAATGGGAACCCCGTGTTTTGTGGTAGGAAGGGCTTTAGTGAAAATGTCAGCCTGATTGTCATCGGTCGGAATCCAGACCGGGATAAACTTCCTGAGGGGCCCCTGACACCAGTTCCTAACCGCGTGGTACCGAACCGCAATGTGTTTGAGCTTAGTAGAGAGTGCCCGCTGAGTGACCAAAGTCTGAACTGCTGAGTTATCTACATTGATGGTGATGGGCTCAGCTGAGGGGAAGAACTCTGTCAGTGTGTTGTAGATGGCCAGGGCGGAGGTGCAGGCTTCTGACATGGCAACATACTCTGCCTCTGTAGAGTGAAGGGCAGTGCATGATTTCTGCTTCTTTGACCACCAGTCAATGAGCATACCGTGAAAGTAGAGACAGTAGCCGGAAACTGAGTTCCGTGTGGCAGTGTCTCCTGCATGGTCTGAGTCACAGAACGTTGTGAGCTGGGGTGTTGTAGAGTCAATAGCCATAGCAAGTGTGTAGTCTCTGGTGGAATAGGCATAGTGAAGGATCCGCTTGGCAGCGGTGAGGGCCTCAACTGTGGGCTGGTGGCAGAACTGAGCCAGATACGTGACGTGGTAGTATATGTCGGGTCTGACTGTCCTGGCTATAACCAGAGCAGAGAGTAGATCAAGGATCTGAGGGGTGTCTCAATGGACCTGTCAATGGCATCAGGTGGGGGAATGGGGAGGGAGAGACCCTCTGTCATCGGTGACCGAGGTGCCTGCTTATCCGTGTCTATGCTGAACTTACATCTGGAATTCGGCGTTCAGTTCTGAATGCGTAATCGACTGTTCCCCGTTCCCCCCCGTTGCGGAGCGCTCGTGTAACAAAGACGACACGTCACGATCCCCGTTCCTGAATCGCCTGAGAGCGTGCTCATAACGATGGTGATGATCCGCGATCCGCGTTCTCGTTTCGCTTTGGATCGTAACCGTCATCGGAAATCCCGAACGCACTGCACCGTTTCTTCGCGTTCCAGTAATCGATGACATCAGCAGAAATGTCACTGGCGATGACCATGACCTCACCTTGAGTATCGTGAGCTCTTGACTTCCCATTTAGTCTTACGTGCGTCTCCGAAGTTTGAAAGCACGGAGCCGAAAACCACACTGCAAACTCTGATTAGATCAGCCTAAATAATTTGATTGTATTGTGTTGCTAGTATAAAATAGTTTCTGATATTTTCGCGTACCGTATATTTTCCGCAGGTGGTTGGTCATTGCGTGGTCGCCGCAAGCAAGATGCGTTTGGTGTTTACGTAACCCACACACCCACGCACTTTGTCGCTTGCCCAAAACTATGATTTACCCCATAATTTTCGAACGAAATTTTGAGAGTAGATCCTGCCTGGGCACCTATTTTCCTTTCGTAATTCACTTACAGTGTTCGCAATTTGAAGTCCATGAGCACGTTTGAAAATGGTCCATGGCCGTTGGTCACCCACGGAATGAGCGGACATCATTCCCGCCAGGTGCGCTCACAACCTTTTAGCATGATCGGAAAGGTGCATCTACCTGGGCACCTTGATTCATTGTGATATCCTGAAGGGCAGGTGAGTTGGTATAGGGACGCTCGACATTTGATGTGGGGCTAGGAGCTCCCACGTTACGCGATGTTTAAGTGATTTTTAAGTACTTGTTTTGTGTGCGTTCTTCGCCTTTAGGCTAGCTAGTTCGAAAAATGTGCTTTCGAATTGAATTCTTCGATAGAATTTTACAGGTGTGTGTGCCTGTTTGCATGTTTTTACTGGATTGTGAAAAACTGGGCCTTTTTAGCTTCTAAAAAGGCCCAGCCTAGGTTCCAGTGTCGCAACTCAAAATTGCATAACAACCGCCCCATGGCTCTTGGCGAGGAGGCGGGATATAAATATCCGACGCGCCGATCCCAGTTACCACCCCAATTGCTTTTGGGCTCTGGTGGTGTGGAAACACTGGGAATCTAAGGTATGTGTCCATGCTTTCCGTAGCATGTCTTTTGCAGTCATTGCGACTGTTGTGCTAATTGCCGCCTGGTGGTACCGCCGGGTACAGGAATGTCAAGACTGCCAAGCGTGGGGTGTCAAAGTAACATTCAAAATAACCCAGAGGTGGTACGTATCTCGACGAATAGTGTGGCACTACCTTTGGCGCTCTTTTGCTCGCAAGTGTGGTGGCATCATCCTCAGAGCACTGTTTCCTTTGAACTTTGCAACTTGTAGCGCGATTTGCACTTGCATAAGTAGTATAGTGATATAGGTGCTTGTAGCTTTTAAGGTCCGACGATGCGAACTTTGTTTTAGATAGACAGATCGCTCAAATGAGGCTGGGAGTGCGTTAGCCTTCGGCACGCCCTGGGGTGAAACCTAACCCAGCCAATTTAAGGTACGCTCTTGTCCTTGTTTGAGTTTTTTATTGCATCGCACTTGGTTTAGTCTTTCTTTTAATTAAGAGAGTCGGGTGTGTGTCGGGATAGTGACGGCAGGGGGCTTTTCACTCGTTCAACGAATCGATGAGGGATAGCCCTCACAGTTAAACAGGTATATGCCTCGTGACAAGTTGCTCGAATAGTATGCAATTATGATTTTGCTAGACTACTTTTGTCTATTGGGGATACGGTGGGGTAACCCACCGTAACGAGGCGTTACGGTGGGTTAACCATACCCTAAGGTCTTAGCTATTTATTATCATTCTGAAGCATTATATCGGGTCATACACGTGACACACATTGCCTTTAGACTCATATCCACCATGTGAAATGGAAAATATACCGCTAGATCGCCGACAGGGTAGAAAAAACTTGCCACCGCAAGCGAAAACAACGAAACACCCTGAAAAATACATATTCAGTGCATTTTTCAAGCCATACCCCCTCGTGTAAACCGCCTCAGAATTCCGTCTATAATCAGATGATAACTGAACCCCATCTAAGAGAGGTTCCCTAGGTGTCATAGATGATAGAAAAATTCTAATATGCATGTTCCAGATGCGATCTGCGTTCTTAAAATCTACCCATAGATGAAAAAATGGGTTAACCCACCGTAAGGATTTGGGGCATTTTTCTGCTTGACCCCTTGGTACTAGGGCGTATATAAGACACACCTATACGATATGTCTCGTATTTTTTGCAAGTCTATGCATTAATATAACCCCTAAGGTGTGTAAAAAAGCATGGGTTTGCCAAGTTGTCACAATATGCTAGCACCAGCATGCGGTTTCCGAAAACCTCTTACGGTGGGTTAACCCACCGTAAGGTGCGCCCAATAGACACTTTGCACTTGAATAAACTTGCTTTCAATTGTCCTGTCGGCACAATTTGCTAGTTAGTATTTCTTCTTTTTCTTGCACAGTCACACGATTTTAGATGTTAATAAGAATCGTGTAATCCTTTGTGCCTGAAACAGCTCGCTGTGGAACCATCGCGATTGAACTGCTGGGTAATAGTTAGGCGAACTGGGCCTGATTCCCTTTAGGTAAAATCCTACCCCACTTAGAGTGGTGGTTTATTTTCTTTTTATCATACTGTTTTGTTTTAATGTATAGACTTATTTTAGAATTATTTTAAGAGAATTATTTTATTTAGCATAGGTATCAAAATATTACACCTCCTTTGTGGCGTTGCAAAAACGAACTCCCTTGGCCACACATTGGTGACTGCGCCATTGAAGGAACCATTGTGGTCACGCTTTCTACTCTTGTAGAAGAAGGCGCCTGCACCCTTGGTCTGTGGGTTTGTTTGGAGCGCCCTTGATCCGCGAGCAACAAGGTATTGGCCTTGTTGTAATGTATGGCATCTTGGGTTTGAGTAGGTCTGACACTCTTGTGTCTGTGACCACTTGTCTCCCGTCGCGCCACAAAGAGGTGTAATATTTCGTTGCAAAAATAATTTTCCACATATGTGCTCCCGTGTTTTAGATCTTTTAGGATATGTGTGATTACTATGAAAGTATGGTATGGTATCGCGCACTTTCTGGTCTTACATAAGATCAAGATAAGTGGCTATTACCCTTCGGGTGGCTTAAGCCACCCTAACAGCGATTTAGGGTGGCTTAAGCCACCTTAACGTTTTCAATTATTGCGGGAGCTATCGGTACCGGAAACTAGATTTTGTTAGCTCAAAATGACGGCGACAATGTCTTCTTTTAGACACTATATGCACTATTCGGCGAGCCCAAGTTCCCGGTGAGCAATTTTGGGAAGTATCCAAGAGGGTGCAACATTTAGTGAATTTTGAGCGATTTTTTCCGGGTTTTGCATACCCATGCTCCTTCAACCGAGATTTTGAGGGTCAAGATGACCTCGGATCAAACTTTTGGCAACACATTGCAGAAAGAGCAGCTCGAGATCTTGACACCATGGGTCTCCAAATTTTGAAAAGTGCCTTCGAGGAAGCCCCCGTGAGCTAATTGGCTTAAGGTGGCTTAAGCCATCTTAAGGAAAATTGGGAAATACCCACCCTACTTCAACCGAGATTTTGAGGGTCAAGATGAACTCAGATCAAACTTTTGATAAGACACTGCAGAAAGAGCAGCTCAAGATCTTGACGACACAGGTCTCCAAATTTTGAAAGCACCGCCGAGGAAGCCCCAATGAGCCCTTCAAGTTAAGGTGGCTTAAGCCACCTTAAGCTGCGGGTAATAGGCATAAGCATGTTATTTTTCACTATGTTCTTTGAGGTTTTGGAACCAAGCTATTCTCACACTGCATGGGGTGTTGGGTATGGTAAGGCGGAAACTTCAAAGGAGCGGGAATGTGAAGAACGAACGTGCATTAAGGTAATTGTATTCACTCTCATAATCTCACAACCCACACTACGGACCACTCACTAAAAATTCATTACTCACTCTATTACGCATTCACTCAACTCAACTCAGCTCAGCTTATCTTAGCTCAGCACTTAGCGCCAAACTCAACGCCAACGCGTTTGAGTTGAGAGCTTAGCTTTTGAGCTCATATCAGCTAAGCGTGTCAGTTTCGCTCACGTCAGCGTGTCAGCTAAGCTCAATTCAGCTCGACTCAACTCAACTCACCTCAACTCAGCTAAGCTTTGCTCAGTTTGCATTACTGCGTTTAATATAGCATAGGCTGGAATATGTGTGTATATGTGTGTGCCTGTTGTGGTATTCCTATGCTAGGATATGCGTGTACCTCTCTGTGCGTGTACTATGCCTGTGGTAGGATATATGTGTATCTCTATACCACTGTCATGCCTGTGATAGGATATGTGTGTATCTTTGTGCTAGTGTTATGCTTGTGCTAGGATAGGTGTGTATCCCTGTGCTACTGTTATGCCTGTGCTAGGATAGGTGTGTATCTCTGTGTGCGTGTGTTATGCCTTTGCTTGGATATGTGAGTATCTTTGTGTGCGTGTGCTATGCCTGTGGTAAGATATGTGTGTATCTTTGTGTGCTAGTGTTATGCCTTTGTTAGGATATGTGTGTACCTCTTTGCGTGTGCTATGGTTGTGCTATGATATGTGTGTATTTGTGTTCGTGTGCTCTGCCTGTGATGGGATACATGTGTATATCTGTGTATGCGTGTTGTGCTATGCCTGTGCTAGGATATGTGTGTATCTCCTGCGTATGCCAAGATATGGGTGCGCGTGCTATGCGTATGCCAAGATATGCTAGAATATGTCTGTGCGTGTGTTATGCATAACACACGCATAGAGAGACGCACACATATTTTGGCATACGGAGAGAGATATCTTTTTTGGATTGGGTGTGTTCATAAACACAAGCCCCGCGTCAAAAAACGCGGCTATACAACTATCATCACACGGGTATTGTTGCATGAACGGTGTATATTCGTTTAATTACAAGTAGAATGTTTGCTAGTGTTAGTAGTGTTACAATATATATATGTCGCAAAAGCCATAAGTCAGCTGGTCGTACAACATATCATAGCGTTACTATTACATTGCAAAGTACGTAAGTTGCTACCAGGCAAGCGATCTCGAATTAGTTCATTCCACGCCTTTCAGACGCCGGAAAGTAATGGTCTACTAATCTATCAGCTCCCAGTATACTCCGTCTTCGTCGTCCATTGCTTCCTCGCACATGAATATTTCGTAAGAACAACGCATACACGCGAAATGTTCGGTATGCTCATTTATCGCAACAAGATGCGAACCAGCATTAAACCATATGCGAACGTTTGCAGGAAGGTCACAATAATCGCATTTCATGACGAGTTTGCCTGAGCGTGGTCAGTTGTTAGTTGCTAGTGTCAAGCTGGGGTGGCACGATGGTGAGCGTAAGCAGCAAATGAAGGCTAAGTAAGAGGTATTGAGCTTTTATACCTGCTCAACTAAGGCAATCGCAACTGATACAGTACTCGTCGAAAGGTGTCGTTTCGTCATTCTGGTACCAACAGACCAATAGGCGTACAACGTCGACTGGAATAACCATTAATCGCGGAGTCATCCACGCTTCACCCCGTGCATATTCAGCGCGATCGGGATAGCGTTCCGGCTCTACCAATTCAAAAAACAGATAAAACCGAGTTCGTCGGGTAAAGCGCCACATAGCCATTATCAGATCATGCCTGTGAGGCATCGGCGGGCGGCGGACAGGGCGGTTTGCCATCGTTGTCAAAGTCCACTGGTGCAAATTGCATTCGGGGCATGGCATGTGCACCATCACATGGCGATGAATGGCATCTACATCGATACTGGCACGATTCCGATGCACACCAAACCTTAACACTGGAGGCATCACGAGTTTGCAGAGGCGCGTCGCTCACTCTCTGGTAGGAGGTGGCAGGGGTGGCACGATGGTGAGCGTAAGCAGCAAATGAAGGCTAAGTAAGAGGTATTGAGCTTTTATACCTTAGTCGGAGTCGGAGTCGGACAGCAACTGTGGGACTTCGGTATCCTGCCAGAACTCGCAATCCGCGCCAATCTTGGGCCAACATTTGTCCGCGCCAATCTTATCTTGGCCAATCTTGTGATTGTTGGTTTCATCCTATTGGTTTGCGGCATTTACCTTGAGAGGCCCAAGCCCTCCTTGGCAATATTTAAATCGCTTGAGGCCTTTAGGAGGATCATTTTCCATTTCTTCCTGGAAGACACACCGCTTCATCTTTGCATTATCAAGAATGGCGGATACCCATTACGTCCTGTTTGGGATTGTTCTTCCTTACATTCGGAAAATGCGTCAATTGCGTGAGGAATACTTTGTGCAGGCATGGGTCGAAGAACGTTTCTTGTGGGCGTTGGAAGAACAAGTTTTGACGTTTTCGGGCATGTTTGGTGATGTTTGGATGCCTGTAACTTTGGCTCACTATTTCTATGAATTACGTGATCTGCTCGAAGTCGATTGGGGGATGTTCGTGATTGGGGAAATTTCTTGCAGATATTCCCTACCTCCAACTTTGAAGCCCCATATTACGATGATGAAGGGTTCCATTGGCAAGGACCTGGCATGTCAAACAACTTCAGATTCCGGCTAGACTACATCGATTTCGACGACTTCAAAAAACGATGGCTTCGTGAATATCATTGGGCCTGGTACAACGGCTTTTACAACGAGCATGCAGATCCTCAATGGATCTACCCGTCGCGGTACGAGTTGTCTATGAGGCCTGCCTGCAGTCGATGCCGACGCGTTGATATGGATCTTACCCGTATTGGCGACGGGTACATCTGCACTGACCTTGTCGACTGTCGGCGGATGACTCGTCTTGATTTGAATTGATGGTCGAATCTCAATCGGTGGCTTTAGCCACCACCCATCTATTCTAGAAAACAATTCTTCTCGATGCGGGCAACAAAAATATCATAAGTCACGTGTATGGTACAAGCAATGGTATAAGAACCCCGATCTTCACATTTTTTATAATCATTGTATGTTACATTATTACATTATTACATTATTCAAGAACTGTGCTTTGAGAACCGCAATCATGGCAACAAGCCCAGGTGTATAAGCGAGCATAAAATATATTGTCATCTCCATCATAGGTAACTTGATTGCGAAACCAGCCGTTGCACCAGGCCATGATCGCTTGCAACGACACGGAAACGAAAGTACACCTTTTAATGCTTCCGGTAACAGATGGTCCTGCAAAGGCAAATGAATGACAGGAGTTATGCGTCAGAAACTCGAGATCACGACGACATTATGACCGCACAGAGGTCACCTATAGAAGTGTTGCTAGCATTACGAAGTACAATCGAGGTCTTACTGACAACACCTTCGACTAGACGTGAAGAATTACAATCGCTGACCGTCTACACGGATGTGCCCGACAAGTGCGAAATCTATATAATATATATGGGACCTAAGAGAGTGAGAGGTCTTAGTTCTTAGGTCCCATAAGGGAGTGGCGAGCATAGCACAGTTCCAGATGCTGTGATTATATGTGGAGATTTCGAAGTTTGAAGCTAGGCTGCAGCGGCACGCGTTCGCTTTGAACAATCTCGACTTTTGGAAGCCCACATATAATCACAGCATCTGGAACTGTGCTATGCTCGCCACTCCCTTATGGGACCTAAGAACTAAGACCTCTCACTCTCTTAGGTCCCATATTATATAGATTTCGCACTTGTCGGGCACATCCGTGTAGACGGTCAGCGATTGTAATTCTTCACGTCTAGTCGAAGGTGTTGTCAGTAAGACCTCGATTGTGCTTCGTAATGCTAGCAACACTTCTATAGGTGACCTCTGTGCCGCATCTGAAAAGGAGAAAGTGGCCGTGGGCTGTCATCAGACGGGTGGCTCTCAGAATGGTAGGAGGTGGCCGGGGTGGCACGATGGTGAGCGAAAGCAAGAAATGAAGGCTGTGTAAGAGGTATTGAGCTTTATGTATACCTTAGTCGGAGTCGGAGGACAGCAACTCTGGGATTTCGGTATCATCGGTATCCTGCCAGAACTCGCAACTCGCGCGGTCGACACATATGTATCGATGTGGGTAAGTCACTCGCATAACAAGTGAATCTGACCTTCCGCAATCATCGCAACAGGGCCGGTCGTATACACGATCATAGACGAATTCGTTACCATCAGCGTCATAGTCAAGGAGGTTGCGAAACCAACCGTTGCACCAGGCCCAATGGTGATCATATAACCATCGTCGGTGGAGTTCGTTAAAACTGCGATACAAATTCATACCGGAAATCCAACTAGTCCGATTAAAGTAGGACGCCTCATTGACTCTTAAGCCGCCGACGTCGTCGTTCACAATTCTCCGAGGATGAAAAAAAAACCGCGCAAGTGTCACAGGAAACACAATGATTTCTGAGGTAAATGTGCCAGGGATATCGGGGCATGTAATGCGTACTCGTGTTTCAAGGGCCCACAGAAATCGTTCTTCTACCCATGCGTGCAAAAAGCATTCCTCGCGGGAACGGCGTCTTTCCCGGATGGCGGGAAGCACAAAACGGAAAAGGACAATGTAGTAGTCTGGCATCTGGGTGTGTCGCTCACTGGTAGGAGGTGGGGTCTATCGTGAGCGAAAGCGAGAAATGAATGCTGATGAAGAGATAGGCAGGCTTTATAATGCGTGACATTTTACATACCAACGTAAGACATGTTACATAAAAAGTACAAATCTCACCCTACTATTGTCAAAAGGTCATCTCACAATGACACAACCTCGTTGCATATCGAAGACTATGTGTTATTCTTATTGTTATTATTCTACGTGTGCCTCTTCAAAGTAGCCAATGCACCGCGATGTGTGTGCGAGGAGCTTGGTGTCATCATCTGCGGGCACACGGAATGCACAGGCGGATTAGAATTTGTGGCTAGGATGATAGCAAGGCAATCCTGCCCAAGAAAGACATATACCTGGTCATCAATCGAGATTGTCGGGGTGAAAATTCGGGTGACTCTGCAGTTTTAACAGATGGCGGCCAAGGCGTGTCAGACGAAAACGGGGACGGATTGGTTCTAACTCCAAGGCTCGACGCCACACGGGGTCGTGCCTCTCATGAAAATGTTTATGCCATAAATGGTTCCTCCGATTCTTGTCCTCCCAAAGGTCAAAATACTTCCTCATACACTCTGGGCATTCGCCGTTTCTCATTCTAGCAACTGAATCCCTTTGCGCTTGCCTTCTCCTATCGTACCTCGCACGGATGAAGGGCAGAACAATAAAAAACAAAACATGTTTCGGATCGACCGTCAGGTTGATTCGCTGAGCGTCCATGTTCTTGGAATGTTGGTAGGAGGTGGGTGGATGGTGAGCGTAAGCAAAAAATGAACAGGGATGCCGTGAAAGCAAGTTTTATATGACCATGCAGACATGTGGTGTTTGTTCCATCCATGTGATACGCGTTCCCAAGGATTCCTTGGGCGTCCGAACAATCTGAGCTCGCAAATAATGTGCGCTCGTGCGATTGTAAAATCATATTGTCGTTGGAATGTTGACCTGTTGACCATCGATGATTTCCCGAAAGGATTTGAGGGGACGAGGCTTGCCTAGTATTCAAAGTGGCTGCCATTATCGCTACTTCCGTAGCTACCCATGAGAGGGTTCGAAGTCGTAATCAATCCATTCTCCGACATCATTGTACTCTCCATATCTCAATCCAAATGTCAGTGGCCTCAGTACGGCGCCGGCTGTAACCGAAGCGTGCACCCGTACATCACACGTGTTAAATCTATGATCGATGGATTCCCACAAAAATATGGGCGTCCGAGAAATATATTGAAGGGACCTACTACAGACAGAGTGGTCAAAACAATCGACTACCATGATACAAGAACTACAATAAACAAGTGGGTTCGTTAAGTCATACACGCAGGATAAAACGATTCGTTTTTTAGGGTGCAAACCTTCATCTCCGCCTACGGCAGGTTCCCCTTTGGGTTGGGCTTGTGGCTCCAGCTTGTCGTTCGCTGACATCGTTATTCGCTTACTGGTAAGAGGTGGGGTCTATCGTGAGCGAAAGCGAGAAATGAATGCTGATGAAGAGATAGGCAGGCTTTATAATGCGTGAAATTTTACATACCAAGCATGCGTATAGGCATAGCATGAGTTATACAATGAGTGCAAGGAAATCAAACGTGGTAATACCACGATAGTTCAACATTAGATATTCACAATATATACTATTGTTTTACAACTTCTATATACAAGTTCATCGGACTGATCGAGTTATTCACACATCTGGTCGTCATCATCGGACAAGGACGACAAAGAGGCTTCCTCGTCCGAACTCTCACCCTCTTCAGCCTCCGCGTTCTCTTTATCCTCTTTATCCTCTTTATCCTCTTTATCCTCTAATGGCATGATTGCGTCGCGCAGTAAGAGTTTGGGTGTTCTATGCTGGGGCGGCTCAAAGCTCTTTGACATGTCGCTGGCGATGACTCGTTTGACCAACAAGTCATATTGCTCACCCGGGATCCATCGCTGTGTGCTTGCATTGATCTTTCGGCGCTCCTCTTCCGTGTCCCAGTCCCATGCTACTAATACTTCGCTTGGTGTATACGGCGCCACCTGCTTGGTACGTTGATGCAGCCGGAAACTTTCAGGTTTCGATGCCTTCTCCTTCGAAAGCCGGGAGTCTGCATTCTGGGCCTCCTTTTGGGAGGCGCTCGTGAGCTTAAATGTACCACAAGTCAACCACCGCAAACATTTTTCTCCTGCACCAGAAAGAAGATAAAAGAGATATTAGATTGACATAAAACGTTGTGATGTTAAAAGCAGGTTGCGCGCGCAATCACATCAACAAACATTTCTCACCTTTCTCATTTAGCAGCTGCTCTTGTACCTCACAAAGGTACAGATATCTCGACCATCCTCGGCTCCTTCCCAGAGCGATACGAAACGGGTATTCCGTCCGGGCAGTCTTCTCGGATTCGGGAGCAATCAACACAGCCATGCTACCTTTCTTCATCTTGCTGTAGCTCACATCGTAGTCCGGGTCGTCAGTTTCTCCCAGAATGTATTGCGCAAGATGATCTCGAGCTCGTCTTCTAATGGTATTTTTTTGTGCCCCGATGTAGATAGGACGAGGTACTGGGCGCACGTGAACCGCTACGGAGTCCCGAAGGCCCTGCACGTAATCAGCCAGTTGTGCATCCGTGTATCCACGTTCAATATCATTCGTATCAGCCATTGGCTCATCGACAATCAGTACTTCCGCATCTCGCCCGTTCGCGCTCAAAGCACCCGAAGGAACAGGCATCATGGGTCCAGTAACCTCAAAGGGAGCCTCGTGCAGCACCCACGTTGTCTTCTCTTTCAGTTCGAACGTTCCTGCCGCAATGTCACGTTGCATTTGAACATACCCTTCAAGAAAAGTATTTGCGCGCTTGGCTAGAAATTGAAGCCGCTCCGCCTCCTCGGTGGTTGCGACATCTGCAAAACATAACCCGAGAAACTAAGAAGGCCACTTACACTTGAAATATGACAAATCAAATTGTAATCGCTAGCAGTGCAGTGCTTACCTCGAATGCATAAGCAAAGATTCCTCTTGCATTGAATGACAAGATCCTCGATCTCTTTCAATGGATTGCTCGTAGACTTCCTGGAAGTCGCAAGCTGCTTCGCTTGTTTCCGTGCGCTCAATTCGTTAATGGATTTAGGCTCGACAAAGCATGGTGAGCCCTTGGGCAGGCTGCTCTTAAATACCTTCACCCCACCTTCCTTTGGAAGCCAGACTGGATCGAATGAATAACGTTTGATTCGCCTGCACTAACACGTCGCCTGTGGGGCCAGAAAAAATCTTGAATGCATGTTGGAAGCTGACATCGCGCACTTCGTTATAGCATCCATGCATCCAGTCCTTGACATCGTGCACCTCATCGATCAGTTGACATTCCGGAACTACTCCATCCCTAAAGCAGTTCCTAGCCACCTCCATCAAATGCTCGATGTCCCAAACGTTCAGCCTCCTCAAAGCCACAGAAAACCTTGAAAACATCTGATCGATATTTTCGTGTGTATGTCCCACGATCAGATAGTTGATCTTCACCTTGCGGAATACCCCACGTTTGACCAGCATGGCACAATAAGCAATCAAGAAGTGGCTCTTATTGCTGCTTACATTGTCCAAATGTAGATACAATACTTCCGGTAACGGATGCCCACCCGATCGTCGATGCTCATGAACTCGTGCTACTGCCCGCTGTATGACGTTCGCAAGATAGTTCGAGTTGTCAGAGTAGTTATGACTGAAATTGAATTCCATAAAACGACCGATGCCTTCGATGAGTATCCCCATGCAGTGGGTATCTATCAATGCCTTATTGTCTTTGACCCAAGAGGGCATTCGACGAAAGTGAGGCAATTGTGTGGTACGTTGTGTCATGCCATCGATGATCATGGTAGTATATTTCCACCACTTCGCGTTGCCTTTTGCTGCGCTGGATTTCTGAATGTGTTTGTAGTACTTCTCCCGTTCAGCCCTTGCATCCAGTCGATGAGCTTGCAAAAGATTTTCGATTCGTACTGCAACGCAAACACATTCAGGTAAGTGGTCACGTGTATGAACAAGCAGTGTTTTCTTTCTGAACATACCTCTCATGAACAAGATTGGGTTTTCTTTCTAACATACCTCTCATTTCGGCCGGGGCGACTTGCTTGTGAAGCTTTGCGGTCGAGCAGATCTTGCACTCCGAGAACTTGCAAATCTTCGGACACTTAAGCCACTTGAAGTGTTTTCTCCAGATCGTATACCAATATGGCTCGCTGACCTTGAATCTCTCAGAACCAAAGGCTGGAAGCTCTTCGATAAACTTTTCGTAGACGTCAAGCTTTGTCATTCCTTGAGGCAGATGTGTTTCTTTCTTGTCCGGTTGATGTTGACCTTGCTCTTTGGCAATCTTCTGCAGAAAGGTTTTCGCTGCTGAATCAAACCTTTAGAGAGTTTTTTTGGAATATATGACAAGCCCTGTACTTGCACTTGTTTGCTGTTTCCGTGCAGCCTGAAAAGGGAAAAAATGTATATTATTATAATGAATCTGATGCAAAGAATGGGAGCCTACAGGAAAACTGTAAATTGGTTTACCTGTTATGTTTTCTTCCGGCAAATAATCCTTTATTAGCTTCGTCAGCCGTCAATGAGATATCGGCAAACATTTCTCATAAAACTTGCGACACACACGCTGAGAGCCAATGGCAAATTTGAGAATTGGTGCATCTTGATCTGAAAAGTCGGACGACTTTTTAAGGGTAGATATGATCCATTGTCTCTGCATTCCTTGAAGACTTTTCTCTTTAGGAGATGCCGCGTTCAAGCAAGGTCCAGAATTCAGAGCGAAGATCCTTAACGTCTTGTTTAGAAATATTCGACGAACATAACCTCTTACAGCGACATGAGAAATTGAACACATCATTCAATGAAGGCGGTAAAAGTAAGTCCTGCAACCGAAATGCATGCAAATTAGTTTTCTGCTAAAGTCGCCAAGCTGAAGGGCGACTCGTCCGCGGATGAGTCGCCCGCTGGAGTCGCCG
>LGRX02007234.1:0-31972 GCA_001247695.2 Cymbomonas tetramitiformis | reverse complement strand
ATTCCCATTCCCAGTAACCCCCCCCTGTGTGAAACCAAACCTGAGTTGAGGTATTTCAAACTTGAGTTATGAGAAAAAATAAGGTTTTTTCTAAAATTCCCACTGGGAATTCCCGTTTTGCAGATTCCATGTGTTCTATATGGAAGTTCCCATTCCCATTCCCAGTACCCCCCCCCTGTGTGAAACGAAACCTGAGTTGAGGTATTTCAAACTTGAGTTGCAAACGAATATATACATTTAATATTTTTAATCCAAAATTTAATGATGTCATGCATACTTGCGTGGGAGTTCCTAGACTGACAGAAGGTCCTAGGAGGAATTCCCGACGGGAATTCACGTATTCACAATCGGGAAAATATCCCCTTGATTGGCCATCTCTCCTTAAGAGATAACGGAGGGTCTCTATGAGTCCACTTTAAATCCTCACGCGATCTGCCAAACTCCTTTTTTAGTCCAATGTGTTGCGCTATCGCCGCAAGCCAGGTCAGTGGTCTGCCGACAAATCACACTAATGTGAATTCGTGTTAGCCATGTGTGTCAAGCACGACTCAGGATCACAACTCCATCTACCTCAGAACATTCCGGCAGTTCAGAATGACTGGCCATAAGATCCGAATGACAAATTACGGTCTGGCAAAGGCAGTATAGCAGCTTTTATTATCCACATATATGGTACCCGCATGTATGCGCATCTGTGTAAGGGTATGAATTTGTACAAGGCTCACTACACCTCAGCAAGGAAGGATCAATTTCCTGCTCCTGATCCAACATAATGATACAACATTAAGAGCAGGGTATATAGATGATCGACATGTATAAAAATATATTACAATAAGTAAGGGCAATCGGCTTAATATATTGTTTTGCCTTCATAGGCACGCAGCTATTATGTCTGCTGCATTGGTCAGCTCTGTGGCTTTGACCCAGGTGTCATGCTCAGGGCCGTAGCCTGCATATCGCACTAAATAGTACTTGACACCTCTAGTGATCTTATCTGAGAGAATTTGTGATATCTCAAATATTGGTTGCCCTTCTTCGGTGATCATCTGTGGCAGAGGCAAAGGTGCTTGGATCGAGTCATTATATAACTCTAATTTGGATACAGGCTGAACCGTATGGATACGAATGTCAAGATCCCCGAAATCTAGCTCATAAGCACGTCCATGGCTGACAACTTTGGATATAGTAAACGGCCCGATATATGGCTGCTTAAAGTGTCTGCCTGCCTCTGTCAAACCAGTCCATTGGATAAACTCAGTCCGTAAAAGAACTTTCTGCCCTAGTGCAAATTGTCGGGGCATGTGAGTCTTATTGAATCTGGCTCGATTGATTTCTGCTGCTCGGGTAATATTGTCTACCGCATTGGCATGACCAGCCGAGTACTGGTCAATGTGATCTCGAATAGCATTATGTATTGGAACAGGAGCTTCTGGCGGAATAGTGATTGCCAGATCATGAGGCGAAAGTGGCTGCGCCATGGAGTCGAGATAAAAGGGTGTGTAACCAGTCGTAGCAGAGACTGTGTTGTTGATTGCAAACTCCACCAGAGGCAACTTGTCCTCCCATGAATTGATAGAGCTAGTCAAAGTCCAGAGACATGACACCGGCTTAGGTACTTTACAATTGGAACAGTACACCAAGGATCAAGAAGGGATATACAGACCGGACAAAACAGGACTGAAGACTTTACTAGTTAATGAATATCAGATACTGCAGGATGGTACAACTTTGATGCCGGTGGACCAAAACATTTTGAGAATGAATGCCAACAGTACAGCAAGGATCAACACAGGAGAAGGTTCGGGAGCCGAGATATACTTAGCATATGTTGAAAATAGACTCAAAGACCTTTTCAGAGCAAGGTGCAACAACTCATGTGCAGCGGATAACAGTGAATTTAGCTGCCCGAGTGCATCAGAAGATGAGGAACAGGGCACGCATGACAGAGCAGATCATAGGGTTAGCTTTGATTTTGCAAGTGACGGATCGCTCTACAAAAGCTCATCTTTTGCAAGTTGCGGAGCAGCATACATGAGATTTGAGGAGGGAGACTCAACACCAATCATGAGCAAACATAACATACCAAGGGAGACGCCTATTACCTCACCTACAGCAGGAATCATAGATAACATCCATAAACCTAGCTCCACCACCGCAGAAATTTTGGGTCTCAGAAAGCTACTCCAAGATCGGAAGCATGAAATTCTGAACACCTTGGTTCCCCTTACCCATGTAATTGACTCTATGGCAACTATCAATGCTGTAAACCGTGACCCTGGAACCCTAAATGTCAGGGACCTTATTATGCAAGAGCCAAACAGAAGGGACTTGGTAGCCATTAGACTGATTTTGGAAGAATTGGGATTTTACAACACAACAGGACAAGCGAAACTCCTGATTAAATGGATCAGAGGGCACAATAACGATAGGCTCCATGACAAAGTAGATAGAACGGCCAAAAGAGCGGCATTTAGATACAGCGGAAGACAGCTTAGATTCGATGAAGACGGAGATTTAGATTTTTCCCTCCTCTTTCATGAACAATCCATAACAGGAGGCATCAGGAACCATATTAGGAGGCTCCAAAGATTGAGCCATCACAAAAAATGGAAAGACATGAATGGACAAGGCAGAGCACTCAGACTATTGGAGGAGAATCACGTGAAACCAATCAAGGATATATCAAAAATTGCATCTAAGTATTTCACGGCCTATAGGTGCAGAGAACTCACAGGCCTACAAGCATCCCCTCATAGAGCACATAGGATGGGAATGGGAGAAAGCCCGACCTGCCAGAAATGCCAGCGGCACAACAGCACTGTGCACCTATAAACATATCCAACTGAACTGCCCAGGAGAAGGAAATGAACTACACCAGCTAAGGGAAAACCAACAGGAGGAAATAAAAGAGACTATCAAAAAAGCCACCGCAGGAGACCCGAGATTGATACAGTAGTATTTTTATCACTTTTTAATTAATTTATTATAGCTGGAAAAAACACATGGTTAAAAATAATGTTGGAAATTAAATAATGTTCCATCCCCGACGTCTGTATAAAGGTAAAGATAAATTATAAATTATTTAATTTTCCACGACTGACACCAAGGTGATAAAGATAATGATAAAGTATAAACTATTAAATCCCCACGATTCCCAAGAAGGTGATAAAGCTAAAGAAAAAAATATAAATAATTCGACTCATCCGTCCGACGGGGAAACTGACAATTTGCCTCACCGTGCTGTTATATTTCGCCCTCACCACGCATACGGAGTTACAGGCTGACTTCGTTGTTTTGATTATGTCTGCCTTTGCAGGGAAGTGCATTATCTGCAAGCAGCTAGAGCTCGTTGCTGAGGCTCTCGGTTCCCGCCTTTCGTTCACGTAGGGCGTACTGTATGTACACTAATAATATTGAGTATCGATGCATATTGTACTACGATATATTTAAAGTGATGATTTGTTATGTTGAAGTTAATAACATGATGTGCTATGGATATGATTATGTGGAAATAAACAGCAGTTAATACCATGATCTGCTGCATGAATATGATTATCGGCAGTTAATTTCGTGATCTGCTGCGAATATCATTATCGACTGTGCCACAGATCGGATCATTCGTTATTATTAATTCACTATCTGCTGACTGTATGTTGTGAATAACAGTATTTGTACGAATACAGAACCGTAATTTTGCTTATCATAATATCGTATGCATCTCACCGCATTATTTCATCTCACCGCATTATTTCAGCGAACCAGCGAACCAGCGAACCAGCGAACCAGCGAACCAGTTTGGGCGTGTATGCGGCTACATTTTGAGCTATCAAACGTAGGCATACAGCCAGTTTTGCGTTGAAAAGAATACACGCAGTAAACGGTAGAGATTGATAATACGACGAAAGGAAATGCTTAAAATAAATATTGTTTCATGGCGTTCATGTGCTTGATAGATGATAAAATAATCTTTTAAATTAATTGCTTCGTGGGATTGTACATCGTGTTAAATAAAAAATAAAAAACTTTAATTAAATAATTCGAGATCGCGAAAAAGTTTAACACTCTTAATTCTTTATCACCTGACCTCAGATACAATAAAAAGTGATAAAAATACCACTGTAATAGAAGGCAGAAACACAAGGGGTGGCACCACCAGAGCCGCTGAAATTTTCCCCTTAGCAGAAATAGACAAGGACCTAACAGCCTCCAGACCGCTTGCTGCCCTTCCAGAGGCTAGCATGTACAGACTATCAAATACCAGGAAAGGTACTGTAGCAGTAGCCGCTGCACCCATCGGCATAAACAACGATGGGTGTCACAACTTCCAAGACCTACAGTACATCAAAAAGAAAGAATTCTGGAAGTTAGTTGAGTGGCATAGGCTGACAACTGATACACCCCAGACATCGATCAGTAATTACACACAACGGGCCAATGATATCCACTCAGCGCTTATAGCATGTAATACTGAGTCGGGCGACCCGAAGAATTGTTATGCAATAAGAAGAGAGTTATTAGACATCATCATAGATGAGAGAGGCTTAGGAAAGGACGGATGTGAGCTTTTCTGTAACCCTGTAAACTCACACCCAGGAATCAAATCAAGGAGGTGCATTCCCACGGCAGCAATGAAAGAGGCGCTGAGACCCTTTTGCCACAAAGGAAAATAGGGTGGGATGGACTTGCAAGAGATGCATATATCAACAGTGTCACTGGAAAAGGGAAAAAGGTCTATGGAAACCCACCATTTGATGGTGGGGTCCTAAGGGAAGCATCTGCTGTTATGCAGACATTGTCCCGTGGCTTAGAGGCGGCCAGGACTTCAGAGGGATTCGAGGGAATCTGGATCCTGCCATTATCTCCAAAGAACCTCAAAAAGTGGACAGGAAAAGGTTTTAAGTTAATCTTCAAATACCCAAGGGGGACCATACCGTTTATCCCGCATGATTACTGGTCAGGTAAAGGACCCTACACAATGCCAGGGGAGGGATGTTACAAAGATAAGTACTCAGATGTAGTCATAATGTCCATGGATAGTGAGAGCATGGGATGCCCCGTCAGTAAGAAACTTGACAATGAGAAACTGCAATACAAGCTGCTTCAATGGTTCATAAATGTAGTCCCGCATAACAAGATTACCCCCAAAATGCTCAAAGAAACGGGCCTGCACCCGGATATGATTGAGCAAGCCCTTAATTAGAGAGGCTGTCTGTTGCCACCCCGGTTATGCCCGTGGGTTGGGGGCAGGAATAATGTGGAGCAACGAGACCAGTACCCTGGAGCACACTTGGATGGCGAGCACAGGAATGCAGGAGGAACCCCCTTCCTTAATGCGGTGGAGTGGCCGGAGGAACTTGCTATCATGGGATACTTACCAGAAGGCTTTGGCAAGGTGCTGAAAGGGATCGGGGTTCCACATCGTGGGGTGAAGACACTCTTGAAAAAAATGCCCAGGATGTGTAGGCGTCATGCAAGGGAAAGATGCATATTACATGAAACGGGAGTCCCACCTGAGAGTGGCACCATAGAGGAAGCGCCCAGCATTCAGGAACTTTGCACGAAAAATAGGAAAGAAAATGAGGTTGTAAAGGCCGCAAGGGAAGTGCTAGGCAACTATGTGAACCCCCACCCAGCCACCCTCCCCTCAGCCCCCATGGGGTTGGGGCCCCGTAGGGCCCCGGCCCTGCGGGGGCACCACCGGCCCAGGGGCCGGAGCACCCCTGGGCTTTTTTCTCACTTCATCACCACCACCGCCCACTCCGCCTCCATCACCATCGTGCATCAGCTCCACGACCTGCTGATGTTTTTTCCGACGCTGGTGGCAGACACGCTTAATTAGTGCCTTGTCACCCATGCTTCCATGCTCTGTGGAATGCTTCCTGCCTTTGCAGACTGTCATGTATGAGGGGAACAGACTCGAGTAGATCGTTCCGAAGGCATTGCCTTACTCATCGACGTAAATGTTTTATTATTACAACATTAAGAGCAGGGTATATAGATGATCGACATGTATAAAAATATATTACAAGAAGTAAGGGCAATAGGCTTAATATATTGTTTTGCCTTCATAGGCACGCACCCTACGGTCCTGAAAAACGTTAGTATGCTGCTAACGACATGCTAAACGCGTGCCATGGACATGCTATGACATGCTAACGCCAGATAGGTGTTAGCATGCGTGCTAACGGCATGCTAAATCCCCATAGGCCCGTTAGCATGTCCATGCTAAAGGCATGCTAACGCCACTGCGCCTTGAGCATGTGTTCGCGCCAACTTGAGGGGTAGTGAGTGGTGAGGCATGTGGGGGTGCGTAGATCACCAGGAACATGTTATATGGTGATTAGAAGGGCAGGGGAAGGATATGCCACGGAGTATGATGCGATTCGGGTCAGGGGGTAAGCGAGCGGAATTCCTCGGAAAGGTAGGGACGTTAGTATGTCGCTAGCATGTTCTTAGGACGCCGATAGCACGTCAGTGTTAGCATGTCATTATCACACATCAGACATGCTAAAGGCATGCTAACGCCACTGCGCCTTAAGCATGTGTTCGCGCCAACTTGAGGGGTAGTGAGTGTTGAGGCATGTGGGGGTGCGTAGATCACCAGGAACATGTTATATGGTGATTAGAAGGGCAGGGGAAGGATATGTCACGGAGTATGATGCGATTCGGGTCAGGTGGTAAGCGAGCGGAATTCCTCGGAAAGGTAGGGACGTTAGTATATCGCTAGCATGTTCTTAGGACGCCGATAGCACGTCAGTGTTAGCATGCCATTATCACACATCAGACATGCTAAATGCATGCTAACGCCACTGCGCCTTAAGCATGTGTTCGCGCCAACTTGAGGGGTAGTGAGTGGTGAGGCATGTGGGGGTGCGTAGATCACCAGGAACATGTTATATGGTGATTAGAAGGGCAGGGGAAGGATATGTCACGGAGTATGATGCGATTCGGGTCAGGTGGTAAGCGAGCGGAATTCCTCGGAAAGGTAGGGACGTTAGTATATCGCTAGCATGTTCTTAGGACGCCGATAGCACGCCCTACAAATTATTGCCCCATTCATCCGTGTGGATTTGCATATGGACAGCGTATGGACATCGCAAGGACCCATATGGACAACCGTATGGACGGTCTGGACAGATTTCTGGCGAAACCTTGATGCATATGTAAGAACCATACGGACGACGCGTAATTGTGGTGTCCATATGAAAATGTCCCATGGACACCGTAAGGATTTCGTAAGGACACCGTATGGACGGCCGTATGGACACCGTATGGACAGAACACATGTCCACATGGTGTCCATACGCATGGACAGAGGCACTATCCAACCGCACGACAGCGCAGGGACACCGTATGGAAACCCGTATGGATAGCATATGGACGTCGTAACCGGACGTGCGGACAACGTATGGACTACCGTAAGGACAGCGTATGGATAGCGTATGAACATCACAGTCGCACGTGCGGACACCGTATGTAATGCCGCAAGGACGGCATATGGACGGCGCATGGACATCGTAAACGTGCGTGCGGACGGCATATGGACTCCCATAAGGACAACGTATGGACGTCGCATGGACATCGTAACCGGACGTGCGGACAACGTATGGACCACCGTAAGGACAGCGTATGGATAGCGCATGGACCTCATAATCGCACGTGCGGACACCGTATGTAATCCCGTAAGGACGGCATATGGACGACGCATGGACATCGTAAACGTGCGTGCGGACGGTATATGGACTCCCATATGGACGACGTATGGAGGACGCATGGACATCATAATCGCACGTACGGACATCGTATGGACCACCGTAAGGACAGCGTATGGATAGCGCATGGACATTATAATCGCACGTGCGGACACCGTATGTAAATCCGTAAGGATAGCATATGGACGACGCATGGACATCGTAAACGTGCGTGCGGACGGCATCCTATGCACTCAAAGTGTTACGTCGTGGGTACGTCAGTGTTAGCATGTCATTATCACACATTTAACATTCTAATGTCATCCTATGCACTCAAAGAAGTCGGCCGTTGGGTCGAGAATAACGGCGGTCTCCATGCACGGATGTGGCACAATAACAACTTGTTGTTCTACTCGATTGGGTACAGTAATATGAATGGCTCCTTGTGCTCAAAGGCTGCTGGGTCAACGTGCGGGTTGAAGGTGTAGACCGTCCTAGTCAAATCATCCGGGCCGAGAATGGACACTAGAACAAGGTATTCGCTTAAGTTTTCTTAAGTTTGCTTAACTTTTCTTAAGTTTTCTTATCTTTTCTTAAGTCCATGAAAATTATACCGCGTGTCATGTTTTATACAATTCGGTCATCGGCTGGCCTTCAGAATGCCCGTGGATGTATCAACGAGGACGCGAGCGAGTACGTCAGAGCAAAAGATAAGAAAAGTCGAGTGAAAACCGTGTCCTGGTGGGTGGCGGGGGACTCGAATAATTATACACAAGAAAACTTAAGCCAAAACCGTGCTCTGGTGACTGAAGAAAATATAAATTGGGTGGCGGGGGGCTCAAAGTAATTATACACAAGATATGATAGTCAGATAGATGTCATTCCCGACGACGAGAGCTCGCGCCTAGGGCAAGGAAGAGAAATTATATTCGAGGCGACATGGAGGGTGCGACGATGCGCCAATCAGAAACTGGGATCCATCCGTGAAGATTCAAAATTTCACTTCGGAGTTTTGGCTGAGCAGCACACGCGCCGCAAGTCAAAGTCAAGCTTCTCTTTATTACCATTAAAGTGTTTTCTTTTGTTGCACAGACCTTTCGCTGACGCTAAAACGGGGTTTCTGACAACATATCCGACTTGATGAGCTTGTTTGTCGCGGAAAACTACACCGAATTCGTTCATCAATTATCTTCTTTGGATAATTTCTCCGAAAACTGCGACTTTGCTTTTCAACCCTATGATTTGTCGATAGAATTTTGCAGCCGTAGCAGTTGTGGTGACACTAGCTCATTTAGAGCATCAAACCTTGGTTTGGGGGTCTCGGTTAAAGTCCGAGGTGTCACATAATTGTGGTACGCTTCTCATTCACCTCTCGTTCACTCTCATTTCCTTACATTTCACTGACGGACAGACCTTTCGCTGGCGGCGAAACGGCTTTCCGGACGACCTTTTTGACCTGACAGGTGTTTTCCTCGCGGAAAACCACCCTAAGTTGATCATGCCTTGACCTGTTTGTGACATTTTTCCCGAAAGATGCAAAAATCCCTCATGACCCTAAGTTGTAGAGGACAAATTCTGCAGCCACGCCAGAATTGGTGACACTAGCTCAAATAGAGCGCCAAACCTTGGTTTGGAGGTCTCGGTTAAAGTCCGAGGTGTCACATAATTGTGGTACGCTTCTCATTCACCTCTCGTTCACTCTCTTTTCCTTACATTTCACTGACGGACAGACCTTTCGCTGGCGGCGAAACGGCTTTCCGGACGACCTTTTTGACCTGACAGGTGTTTTCCTCGCGGAAAACCGCCCTAAATTGATCATGTCTTGACCTGTTTGTGACATTTTTCCCGAAAGATGCAAAAATCCCTCATGACCCTAAGTTGTAGAGGACAAATTCTGCAGCCACGCCAGAATTGGTGACACTAGCTGTCATGGGCAGTGATTTGAGGGGTGCATGGGGGTCACCCGCCTCACCGTATGCCCCCCGACACGGCCCACAGTCACTGCCCGGGACGGTTGTGTCATGGGCAGTGATTTGAGGAGTGCTTGGGGGTCGCATGCCTCACCTTACAGTAAAGACCGGTATATAAGAATCTCGGCTATAAGAAGCCAGCCGCTGGCTTTTTGCCCAAAAATTAAGAAGCCGGCTAAGAAGCCAGCCGCTGGAAAAACAAACGGATGGCGATAGAAAAATGCCATTTTAAGAAGCTATACCGCTGGAATTTCGAGAAGAGGCTACATTAAAATGATCGATTTAAGAAGCCGTATCATGAATATCGATCCAGTGAACTCGTTCTCAATTAATCGTATACAACGTATCGATATATATCTATATGTATATATGTATATCTATACTTCGAAGAATGCAACCATTATTAAGGTTCAATACACTTGAGAAGTTTTGGATGATCACAAGCACAATGCATATGCATACTGAAGGTACACAATAATTATTCTCATTACGTATGCATCAAGGCATGGTATCGGTTGTGGGCGGTCTTATGCGTCTCGACTTCGAAAGTAATCTCTGACTGTTGAGCATCACTGCTGAGCGCTGGAATGTCCTGTGTCTTGGACACTGTTCCGTCCAAAACGTTGCGCTTCTGTGCGACATACTCAGAGGTGTCTAATATTTCAAGCGCTAAAATTTCTGCCAGCTCTTTTAACTCGGATTGAATCGCGTTTGTCAGGGCGTATACAAATCCGCCCGCGAGTGACAATAGCTTGCTTTTCTCGGCTTTGAAGTCGGAACTGCTAATTTCACCGCGGTCTAACAGCTGCTTCAATTGCTACAAAGAAGCCTTCACTGCTGGATCCATCCTACAAGAGCTCTGTGAGCTCCAAGAAATACACCTGAAATAAGAATTCACCGCTGGGTCTACAAGTCTGTGTGTCGGTTTCTGGGTTTTAAAAGCCGAAATTAAGAACTTCGACGCTGGTCGACAGTCAGAAGTTGGACCCTCAAGATTAGAAGCTGAGCGCTGGATCACGTTGGCGAATCTGGAATCAGAAAATTTTGCCGATTTAAGAAGCGGCACACGCTGGATTTGGATTTCCGATGGTCAGGATTTTGCCAAATTAAGAAACGTGCCCACGCTGGCAAAGGCAAATCCATGACCGTCGATTAAGAAGCCAGCCGCTGGCAAAATTTCCCCGGCTTCTTATATACCGGTCTTTACTGTATGCTCCCCCACACGGCCCACAATCACCGCCAGTGATAGCTATGACATGGGCAGTGATCTGAGGGGTGCTTGGGGGTCACATGCCTCACCTCATGCCCCCCCCACACGGCCCACAATCACCGCCCGTAACAGCTTAGTCCGGCTTGTCATGGGCAGTGATCTGAGGGGTGCTTGGGGGTCACACGCCTCACCTTATGCCCCCCGACACGGTCCACAGTCACTGCCTATGACAACTATGTCATGGGCAGTGATCTGAGGGGTGCTTGGGGGTCACACGTCTCACCGTATGCCCCCCAACACGGCCCACAGTCACTGCCCGTGACAACTGTGTCGTGGGCAGTGATTTGAGGGGTGCATGGGGGTCACCCGCCTCACCGTATGCCCCCCGACACGGCCCACAGTCACTGCCCGGGACGGTTGTGTCATGGGCAGTGATTTGAGGGGTGCTTGGGGGTCGCATGCCTCACCTTATGCTCCCCCACACGGCCCACAATCACCGCCAGTGATAGCTATGACATGGGCAGTGATCTGAGGGGTGCTTGGGGGTCACATGCCTCACCTCATGCCCCCCCCACACGGCCCACAATCACCGCCCGTAACAGCTTAGTCCGGCTTGTCATGGGCAGTGATCTGAGGGGTGCTTGGGGGTCACACGCCTCACCTTATGCCCCCCAACACGGCCCACAGTCACTGCCCAAGACAGCTGTGTCGTGGGCAGTGATTTGAGGGGTGCTTGGGGGTCACACGCCTCACCGTATGCCCCCCGAGACGGCCCACAGTCACTGCCCGGGACGGTTGTGTCGTGGGCAGTGATTTGAGGGGTGCTTGGGGGTCACACGCCTCACTATATAGTATCATCAATAGTGATATATGTCAGATGATTTATTATTTACTTAGGCATATGGCAGTGCACTGGAAGGTTATCAAAATGATACCTCCAGATACTAAGTAAATCAGAGCAATGCTGGTATAATCAGAGCAATGCTGGTATAATCAGAGCAATGCCTGTCATGGGAACACCGACTTTCACCCCCCATAAGGGAGGAGGTCAGTGGTGCCCTGTGTCATCACCCCTCGCCTGCTCGGATGTCACTTGCAGTGCCTGCTGTCTGCTCACCTCGCGTGT
This sequence comes from Cymbomonas tetramitiformis, assembly GCA_001247695.2. NCBI lineage: Eukaryota > Viridiplantae > Chlorophyta > Pyramimonadophyceae > Pyramimonadales > Pyramimonadaceae > Cymbomonas > Cymbomonas tetramitiformis. Next base: position 19,975 of record LGRX02007234.1, on the reverse strand, counting down.
CCCGGTCCGCCAGCGTAAAGCCCGATCATCTTTCAGTATAATCCGACTTTACACGAACCGAAAACCCTGCCTCACTGTGTTTTGTCACTTTTCAGAAGAGTATATATATCACTATATATATATACTTTCCTATAAGGTTATAGCCCACCCACGTTCAGTGATGGTGTTTCCTTCAGTCTTCCGTCCGCTTCGCGCCCTGTGACTCTATTTCCGACATTTTTTACCGACACTACTGCCGACATTTTTATACCGACGCTTACCGACAACGGCCGGCTTGCTTTCGCATCGGCCACTTCCGACATTTCTATACCGACACTTCCCGACATTATTTGCTGAAATCTGTATAGGCAGCCCTGACCGGGAGTCCCGGTGCAGGCCCCTATGACAGACTCCTTGGACCAACACTGGACTGCTGACTGATTTGTAGGTTCGTGCTGTATGTGACACACGCTGTGTCACACGTAGGCTAGAATCCGAGACCGTCCGAGACCGTTCCGGGTATATCTAGCTTAGGGTTTATTTATCTAGAGAGTTTATCCAGACTGAGTACGGGACTATCTGATATCTGGTGTACTAGGATATTCCGGTAGGTCGTGGCCCCATCCACGCTTTTATACCACTTGCTATCTAAGCAGCCGCTTGAAGAGGTGGTGCGCGCTTGCGCGCTTGGGTGCGATTAGGATTTGGGACATGGCTTTGCGGTAGGCGTCTTTGCAGCTGCGAGTCATGGGCACCGCGTTGCTATTGCTCGGTTTTGGCAATGTTCATTTGCGTTATCATACCTGCCCTGATCCCGCTGGTTTACATACTTTGGGCTGGTGCTCCGGACACCTTTGACCACGACGACATCTGCAAGTGCCCCACGCTCGTTTCGCCTCTCCGCGCGTTCTGCCGATACGCCTGCCCTCCATTTCCGCCACAACACCCAAACGTGCGGCCGCGCATCATCTTTTCTCTGGCTTTCACTAGTATGGCAGCATCTACACGAGCACGCAAACGCCTATTGAGGGACTCCGACTTGGACGCCTCAATACGGCTTTTGGATGCGGTTCGAGACACTCCGACCGCTAGCACCCCGCCTGTGGTGCCCCCTGTTGCTTCCAGCAACACCGACGCTGCTGTTGCGTTGCGGAAGCACCTGGTCGGCCAACATGCCGCGGTTGACGCGGTGTACAAGGGGCGCTTGCATCGGGCTTGGGCCAAGGGTATCCGCGAGGATATCCTTGGTTCCAAGAAACATCATTACCGTGGTACTGACGACACCGACCGCCTCTCCGAGTTGGTGGTGCAGCTTCGGACCGAGTTTCAGTCCGCTGGGCTGGACTTGGCCCCCTTTGACCTCGACGACCCCACCTCTCTGGTTGTCGAGAAGGTTAATGGGCTCCTCTATGACGTCTTGGCCCTCGTCGTGGAGCGGAACTCTGTGGCTGCAACCTGACTTCGGGGTACGGACTCTTCGGCTGACCGAGATGGACGTCGGGCTCTCATCGACATCATCAAGGGGAGCGTGCCGGCAGCCCTACGCGAGAGCCACCAGCAGGAGCACGCGGCTCTTCGTTATCCCGCAGGCGTTGACCCGCAGCCGATCTTGGCTCGTGAGCAACGTTTGGTGCGGGATAACCGCGCTCCTGACTGGCGACCAACCGACGACACCCGCAAGCTCTCGCTGTACAACCGCATCGACCCAATCTTCTACGCGGCGGTGAAGGTGCGTTATCCGCTTGCGGGTGACCTCGGCGGGGTCACTCTCCGCTCGCTTCAGGCCCTCGTCGTGGCAATCTTCCAGGCATGGGCTCAGTCGGACGATGGGGCGGCAGCACGTGAGAAGCAGGTGCTGGGGGCGGACGGTAAGCTTTCCGCCCGGATCACGTCGTCGGAGTACAGTAAAACGCGGTATATAAGAAATTGGGTCTATAAGAAACTAGCCGCTAGCATGATGCTCCGCTCGCCATCCAAAAAGCTATGGATTAAGAAAGTAAACCGCTAGAAAACGAGAACTCCCCCTTTGAGATAATTAGCCTATTTAAGAAACTGACCGCTGGGAAAAGAATTCAGATTCGATAATTCATAAGCTAACATGCTAGTGTGTGTTATCGATAGTGATCGAAGTACAATGTTGCCATTATTGTTTGCCCCTATCCACGATCGTTAATGCCCCTACTAAACATTTTAGGGACTTCAGTGTGATTTTTACTCCTGCGTCCATGCTTTTCCCCACTATATTAAGAAACTGCACGCTAGAGACGGTAGAAGAGATGTGAACTTTGGCAAATTAAGAAACTTTGCCGCTAGAGCGTGAGCTGCGCACCTACCTCCACATAAGAAACTGGGCGTTACAGTGTCGCAAACGCGTGCATATGATGGTACAAACATTCTCGGAATCGAACGAACTTAACACTCGCGACTGGTCATAAGCGTCATTAATATTCACTGGTGCTGGTAACTGTTCTAGCAATTCTCAACACAGCATAAGATCGTAGAGCTACAATTTTTTTTTTAAATTCTGATATCCTGAGATCGAACGCTGAACTCTTACATGCAAGCCCAGATTTCCAACATGAAAAAGTATGAAAACAGCAGTAAAATATATCCGTCAAAATTGATATTATAACCACAAAATACGAATTATTGTGTACAAAAGCTGTGAGCAGAACTGTCTTAGCACTCTAGCACTGGCACGCGAACAGCCACCTAGTACTTGCGAAGCAAAACAATAATGAGTCCACTAGCCTGACCTCCGGTCAGAGTCTACTTATATCTCAATGCTCTGTCACATTTCCCAAAACTGTAACGGGTTCTAGCCCTTAAATCTTCATCTGGCCAATGGAAAGTCATTATTCCATGCCAGCTCTAGCAATGTTACCGTTTACCGCATTCTGACTGACACGTCAGCGGCAAAGGAGTCACTGCCATCTTCATCTTATCATTCCCTGGTCATTCGATAGTGACCATATCTTCTCTGACAAGTCTGCATCTCACAGATGGTCATCTTCGCAAAGCCTGTCATGCTGTCACCACTGTCATGCGTGTCACCAGCTGAACAAACCCGGCGCGGTACCATGAGAAGCCGGCGTTTGTTACAGCTGTCGCAAACGCGTGCATATGATGGTACAAACATTCTCGGAATCGAACGAACTTAACACTCGCGACTGGTCATAAGCGTCATTAATATTCACTGGTGCCGGTAACTGTTCGAGCAATTCTCAACACAGCATAAGATCGTAGAGCTACAATTTTTTTTAAAATTCTGATATCCTGAGATCGAACGCTGAACTCTTACATGCAAGCCCAGATTTCCAACATCCCCCATCTGTAGCTGCTGCGTGCAGTAGCACAGACTCAAATATGGGCTTGCTCAGCATACTGGGTCGTATCACCATCTGCCATGAACTTGCCCAAACTGAAAGTGAACATACCAATGCCTTCACCTTCTCCACCCTGTAACATCCTGGCTCTGACCAGCGGATTCTTGAACACCAAGACCCACATACACCTGCGGCCAATAGGTCCATGTTCCAGATGCCCAATCACATGCAAGCGTCCTGTCTGACTCAATCGTCTGAAGTACGCAGCCCTGCTCTCGGTCATGTCTGTCAAGTAATAAGATGGAACGTGGACACACGCCACCACACGACTGGCCATTACTGCCAACGGAAACGCGATATCCAGCGCTGCGAACCAAGGTGAGGTCACCACTGCGTCACAGACGCCATACTTCTCCTTCCATATACGATAGTTACCTGGCTGAAGTGCGTCATGCGCCTCAGACCAACCCAACTGAGAGTTCCAGTCATTGTTCATGAATCTCAACTGCGGCCATTGCTCCACCATCACCTCACTGATGACCCCAGTGCCTGCCCATGGGTCCCACACGCCATCGACGGACTTCCAGTCCACCTCTGTTGCCAAACGCCTCACCTCAGAGGGCACTGTGATGACCAGTTCAAGCCCCCACTGCAGCGCGCTAGCTTCTCTCACCTGAGCCTTAGTCATGTGTCTCAACTCCCCTCGTCTTTCAACTTCTTCTTCAGCCAACGCAGGCACAAGAGGTGCATCCCTCAGATGCCTTGCCATGGCCTTCTGTTCCCGATATTTCTTGCTCAGCACCGTGCGATGCCCCTCATTCCAGTGCCCTGGCATGAAGATCTGTACAGCCTCAGAGAGCTTGTCCTGCCTTCCCCAATCAATCTGATCTGGCATGCCCAAGAACATGTCCTCCTCTTTCAACAGCATCTCCCTTGATGAGATGGCATGCCAAGGCTGAAACTTGTCTCCCTTCACCACCCGACGGGGACCCACGTCTGCTGGCAACAGGCGCATCTCGCAGACAGCTTCTCATTCAATTGCTGCTCCTTCATACCCAGTCTGTCCTCTAGGGCACCAGAACTCTCGTCTTTCTGGGTCTGCACCTCAGCGTTGGCGGCTTGCATCCCCGTGCCTGAGCACCTGGGACATAGCCACTCGCCTTCTGGTACTTCATCCAGTGCTGGGATCAGACACCACAAGTGGTACCCCCTGTTGCATGCGTCGCACAACAACATCTCTGCTTCCCCATCAGTCTTCCTGCACACTTCACATGCTAGGTGTTTGCTGGGAACGGCTGCACTGCAGTCATATGGCGTTCGAACGCCTGCGTCACTTCGCTGCATATCGAAGCAGCGGGAGAAGGAGGACACCGCGAGGTAAGACCGGCCGGCATCCTAGACGCCCTTGGCGCCTGGACGACATGGGTAGCAGTCCCATGGCGATCGATAGATGAGGCAGACGAGCGCGCAGCACCGCCCGCGCCCGGCTGATGCTCATACGTTCGGCTGGAAGGCTGGCCCTGACGACGTGCAGGGGGGTCGCGAACCTCGTGCACATTCCTTCGCCAGACCGTGTCCATGTGCTCGGGTCTCGCAGCCACGAGAGCCTGATGGGCGAGCGGCGGCGGCGGCGGCGGCGGCGGGAGACGAAGCGCCTCCAAGGCACCCAGGGCGGGGAGCAACCACGGCGCGGCGGTTTCCCTGGTCCCCCACTGCAAGCCCGTGAACTTCCGGTCGTCCTGCTCGAAATACTCATTCGTGAACTCAGCGTGCCAAGTAAGACACCGCGCGTCCTCCAGGAAGATGTAGTACACGGGTGTGGCATTTGGGTGCGCCATGCAGCGCAGCACGTGTGCCGCCCCAATCTCCACGTAGCTACACAGCGAGTACGCGACGTTCCTCGCATGACCCCCTGGCAACCTGTGCCCTGAGTCACGGTGCGACAGATCAGCCCAGGCTGAAATCATGGCCTCCAGGAGGTTGGAAGACGTAGTCTGTCCCCCAAGAGGGAGACGCCAGCCATTGTTCCCGCACGCGATGGTCTTGTTATGCTTCTTTTCAACTTTGCTGGTGATGCCCGGATGTCTCCTTAGCCTGAGACCCCGCTCCTTGTTGCACACGCCAAGCTGGTACATGACGCGCTGGGCTCTGCACCGATCATAAAACGTTATGCCAAACCGTATCATAAAGACAGTGAGGTTGCGGCGGTCCTTCAAGGCGCTAACCTCCGCCACGGACAGAAATCTGCACACTGAACTGGCGGATGTGGTGGCCATTCGTGCGGCATCCCAATCTGACCCTGCTGGAGATGGAGGCGCCCTCACAGGGGACCGAGGCAGGCGACCTGCCCGCGGTGGACTCGGAGGCGTAGGAGGCGGGCCCCCCGAAGAAGGTGATCGGGAATCACGCGCGACACGGATTGAGTTTGCCCACGAGCCAACGTTGGTCAAGGCGGGCGATGCAGGGGGCGACCTCCCGCGAGGAGGGCGATTGTCAGGTTCTGACGGACAAGCCGCGGCAGCGCAAACGAGCTGAGGCGACACCAAGTCCTCGGGCCCATGGCTGCCGGATGAAGGCGACGGTGTACGGCAGTGCGCGATGTGCGCCAAGTGCGGTGGCGAGTGGTCACTGGACCTGGCTCGAGACGGCCCCGCGACAGCTTGAGATGGTCGTGCAATGTGCGACGAGCGAGGTGGCGAGTGGCTGCTGGACCTGGCTCGAGATGGCCCTGCGACAGCCCGGGATGGTCCTGCGCCTGCGGCAGGAGCAGGTGGCTGCGCAGGGGCTCGCTTCGTGAGCCTCATGTTGACCATGTTGTTGGGCGGTGGCGGCCTACGCTCCGCATCTGCCTCGAGCGCATCACGGCCCTGCTGCCTGGTTTTGGCCGCCTTGAGCATTTTCCTCATTTCCCCCAGGCGCACGTGCTCCTGAGCAGCGGCATTCTCGGAGAACACCCTGCCAGTCCCCCCAAGACCATCCCCCACCGGGTAGTACTTGGTGCTCGAACCCAGGGTGACGAGCTCCAGGGGTGGCGCTTCGCTGCCATGTCGATTGTACTGTCGGAGGATGCCAACCGAGAGGGACTCCATGTCCACCGGGCAAAGGTACCTGAGCAGCTGGTACGCCCAGACACCAGTGCTCTCGTACCAATGAGGGAGCTGAAGCTCGTTCAGCAACTCCTCACTGTTGTACACGAGTGCATGATCCAGCGTGCAGCGCATCAGCTCGAGGTACTGCGTGGCTGCGCTCGGTTGTACACAGAGGACACGCTCCTTCAGATCCCACATGAGGGTGCCAGCGACCTCACCACTGGGGTACTGGAACAACTCCTGGAGTGTGTGCTGCAGTCGCTGGATTGGGTTGAGGCTATCGAGCGCTCTGCCTTGCTCCCTGGGCTTGACGACGTCCTGCTTGTTGGCAGGGGATGGCACGTGTGTCATATAGCTCCCCTTGAGCACCCAGAGGTCCTTCTCCTCATCGTGATCCAGCTTCTGGTCCACATACAGCCAGTTAAGGGGCATCAGCTGGTCCACCGTCACCCACTTCTGCTCGAGACAACGGACGAACTCCACGCAGACATGTTCCTGGGAAGGTTTGGCTGGCATGTCCTCGGGAAGGTCTTGAAGGATGCGGCAAAGACGCGCAACATGGTGCCGGTCCAGGTACAGTCTCTGATCCGCCCAGTTGTGGTCAAGACGAACGTCCAGAGACGGACGACCCCCAGCCACCTGGCCATCAGTGACCCACTTCGTGCGTCCACCCACCCAGGGGTTCGGTTCTGCGTAAAGTTGTGTAAGCATGCGTTCCGACACTGCCCGTGCGACGGGCGCCAGTAACGCCAGGTGGCTCCTTCGACCTCCTTCAAGAGGACATGTGTGACTGCGACACCTCTCCTCGATCTCCGCGCGTGTGGCGACTCGGGGTCTAGGGCGCGCAGCAGGTGGCCCTGACGAAGGCGCTGGCGACCCCACTGGTGAATCATAGCCATCATGGATGTGCTCAGACTGAATCCCAGAGGCAGCAAACCTCTCCTCCCTCGTGCTCAGAGGTGAGTGCCCTAGCCATTCGCACTCCGTCCCCTGCCCAAAGATCTCCGACTGCAAACACACCACTGGGTCCACCCTTCTGGGCTGGTGAGGACGCCTGGGTGTCGTCATGTCGACCAACGGAAGAACCACCTGGGCATCCATGCCCAAAATCGTCGGCGCATGCGACACGGCCACGCAACTTCCAAGCTTGATGTCGATCATCAGGGAATTCTTCAGCGGCCCGGTGCCTATCAGCAGGTCCCAAGAGTTCTCGGGCTCGAAGGTCACGAAGGCGTATAGCCGGTGAAGTGTCATGTGCGGCGTGCCCGCAGCCAGTATGACGTCCACGTAGCAGTAATGCGTGAACTTCGTGGGGCTGTTGTCACACCTGGTGACCTTGGCGCCGGTGCTGGCCTCATAAACCGTGAGGCCCAGCCGCCTTACGACAGCGATGGAGATGATGTTGCAGTTGGCGCCGGTGTCCATGAGGATCGCCCGGTATAGCATGAGCTCACCACCAGATGACACCAACGCCAGCCCCTCATACAGGGTGGCATTCCGCAACTTGCAGATGGGCTGCACCTGAGTCATCAGTAACACCTGCTCGTCGGTCAGGTGCTGCTTCATCTTTGCCCTCAGTGCGTCGTAGGCGAAGGTCTTGATGGTGCCAGCTCGTACATGTCCATGGTCGCTGAAGTCAACCACCCCCAGGTCGTCCACACAGGCAGCGGCTGCACATCGAGCGGCGGCGCTGTCGACCACACCGTTGGGCATCTCGTCCAATGGCACCTCCTTGATCGCGCGGTGTTCTGCACCATCTGCTTCTCCTCTTACCCCTTGCGTCATGCATTGTGGCGTGCGTGTCCTCCAGCTCATGCTCGTTGACCTCGGTGGGTTGCTCGGTTGCATCATTCGGACCCTTGCCCATGAGCTCCTCCAGCGCCAAAAGGTTCTCGATGTCCTTCGGGAGGTCGATGGCGTTCTGGGATATCAGGATGGCCGCAATCTGCGAGCAAGCGCGCACGGAGATGCGAAGATTGGATGCCAACAGGTGGAACTTCCTGCTGAGTACGTTGGGAGGAACGGCTCTGGGCACCTGAGCGGCCCTGTCTAACTCCTCCGGCGTCTTGACCTGGAAGCTCTGCATCTTCTGGGTGCTGCCCAAGGCGACAGCGGCGCTGGCCTGGAAACTCGGTGCGTGACCGATGCCACCACCATGACCATCTTCCAGCCCATCCTCAGCAGGGCAGTCCTGCTCATCCTCCTCGTATTCAGCCTGTTGGTTGAAGTGGGAGTCGTACTCAGTCTCCGCCTCACTGACCTCTGACCGGGCCTGTGCATCGGCGCCCTTGTCACCCTTTGGAGGTGCCCCTGTCTGGAGACCTGTCAATTCTGCAGCGAGCTTCTCTTTAACCTCGGCACTGGCCGCCACTTGCTGCTGCTGCTGCTGCTGCTGCTGCGGCTGCTTCTGCTTGGCCTCAGGGAGCTTAAGCCACTCCTTGGTGGTGATCCCCATCTTGTGGTTCTCGAAGCGGTGCGCGATGTTGTAGGCACGCATCTGGGCATTCTTGACCTCGTCCGGCCACTTGGAGTTCTGCCTGTCCTTGTGGAAGTTTGGCGGCACCCGGGCCTCACGACACCCCGTGTAGCAGCGCTCTGGAGAGTGGGGCAGGCGCGTGAAGCACCAATCACACTGGAACTTCTTCGAAGCATCAGGTGGTGGCACCTTGCTGTACGTAGGCTTCTGACGCTCAGCATTGTTCGCTTCCCTCGCAGGCTTCTTGGCGTCGTCGCCACCATGCTGTGCTTGCTCCTTCTTCTTGGGGTCCCTGCGTCTGTCCCCAGTCTTGGAGGCAGAACCCGAGCGCCTCATGGCTGACACTAGTGCAGCCAGGTCAAGCCCCAGCTGCCTGGCCTCGTAGCAGGAGTACACGCAGTTGAGCCTACGAACCAGCTCCTGCTGCAGTGTGAGAGCCCAAGCCTCCGCATCGTTCTTCAGCTTGTCCTGCACCTCCACGATTACCTCCAGGTCCTCCCATGTGACCTTGTTGGGGGCAGGATGGCTGACACGCAGCTGCTCGGACACGCGATCTCGGTATTCTTTGATGCGCAGGCCCTTGATGCACTCCTCGATGTCCTGCCTGACGACGGGGTCCTCCGCCCTCTTGCCGGTGTTGAGTGCGGCCTCCCTGCGACGACAGCTCTTCACGTAAGCGAGGCCGTCCTGCTCGTTGGTCTGCGGCTTGGCTATCAAGAGATCCTCCTTCTCTTTGGTGCCCTTCATCAGGAATTTAGCTTCCAGCTCTGCAATGAAAGCCCTCAAGGCCCAAAAGTAGTGAGAATCTTCAGTGCCATCTGGCCCCGTGAGACCCTTAGTGGAGGTTCCCTCGCCTGCCCACTCATCAGACTCCTCGCCATCAGCATCACCTTCCTCGAACACCTTACAAACTGCCCAGGTTGATCCTGGCGCCAGCTCATGAAAAGGAGGCTGCGCGCAACGCACTGATCCCTGGTAGGCGTCTCTCATGGTGAGATCCTTCAGGACATGACAAGCGTGTGAGGCCATGACGCCATCCTTCAGGTAGGCAGCGCACCACCAGTCATAGGCGACTGAGGTGGAATGATCGTCCCCTGCTAGAAACGAGGGTAGGCTGTCCCACAACGATCTGAGGTCTGGCCTGGAGTCAGCGAAAGCCTTCTTCTGCTGCTGACTGAGCGCGTGGAAAGATGCTGACTTCATGTGCCTACGCTTCTTGGCCTCAAAAGCCCGCTGCACTTTCGCTACCATGTCAACGAAACGCCTGATGAAGAGCGCTCTATCCTCATTCTTGCCACCAGTGTACTGGAGTTTGACATCTTCCTTGTCAAGTGTATGGCTATCCCTGTCATAGTAACCCATCTCGTCTACGTCGTCAAGCGCAAAGAGGAACTGATTTGCAGGCGCTGAGGCTGCTACTGCTGCTGCAAGTGCTGTCGCTGCGAGCGCTGTTGCTGCTGGTGATGGCGGTGCGGAGGGAGTGGTTTCTGAGCCCGACCCCTCTGCGCTCATATATCCCGTGTCAAGGTCCTGACTGACTCGCTCTCGCGCCAGTCGTCGTGCCTCACGTTCTCTGGACTGGGCAGAGGCAGCGCTTCCCTACAAATTATTGGCCTTTTTACACGCGTGGAAAACCGTCCGTCCGACGCGTGGACAGCGTACGGACACCCTATGGACGCTTTTTTTGCTAAATCCACACGTGTGAAATTGTCTAATTTGTAAAAGTGATGTTCATACGGTGTCAATACGATAAATCCATACGTCGTCCGTACGTGCGCATCCGTGTGGACGACGTATGCTAGTTTACCTGATTTTATTACGCGTGTGGACGCTCCGACCGTATGGATAGGTGTCGTCCATACGCATGAACCACTGGAAAATGTTGTGCACACGTGCGGACTGCGAGAAATGCCGCTTCTACCCCTCCTCGGCCATATGGACACCATGGGGACGTGTCCCTGGACCGTACCCACGCTTACGGACGACGTGTGGACGGGCGTATGGACAGTGTGAGGCCCGTGCCGTGCCACTCTTTTGCGCTTGTCCGCACGTGTGGACAGCCATTGCACCCGGGCCTGGGTGTACCCGAGCACTGCTTGCCCCCTCCTCAGCCATGTGGACACCATGTGGACGTGTCCCTGGACGTACTGATGCGTACGGACGACGTGTGGACGGGCGTATGGACAGTGTGAGGCCCGTGCCGTGCCACTCGTTTGCGCTTGTCCGCACGTGTGGACACCCATTGCACCCAGGCCTGGGTGTACCCGAGCATTTCCTTCCCCTTCATCAGCCACATGGACACCATGGGGACGTGTCCCTGGGTCGTACCGACGCGTACGGACGACGTGTGGACGGGCGTATGGACAGTGTGAGGCCCGTGCCGTGCCACTCGTTTGCGCTTGTCCGCACGTGTGGACAGCCATTGCACCCGGGCCTGGGTGTACCCAAGCATTTCCTTCCCCTTCATCAGCCACATGGACACCATGGGGGCGTGTCCCTGGGTCGTACCGACGCGTACGGACGACGTGTGGACGGGCGTATGGACAGTGTGAGGCCCGTGCCGTGCCACTCGTTTGCGCGTGTCCGCACGTGTGGACACCCATTGCACCCAGGCCTGGGTGTACCCAAGCATTTCCTTCCCCTTCATCAGCCACATGGACACCATGGGGGCGTGTCCCTGGGTCGTACCGACGCGTACGAACGACGTGTGGACGGGCGTATGGACAGTGTGAGGCCCGTGCCGTGCCACTCGTTTGCGCTTGTCCGCACGTGTGGACAGCCATTGCACCCGGGCCTGGGTGTGCCCGAGCGTTGCTTGCCCCTTCATCAGCCATATATGGGCACCACGGGGGCGTGTCAACGAACGAACTCATGCGTACGGACGACGTGTGGACAGACGTATGGACGATCGGAATTCGCCAATCCATACGTATGGACGTCAAAATTGGAGTTTGTTGAAACACGCGTGTGGACACATACATCCGCGCGTGTGGATAAGGGTTTACCCGTATGGATTAGCGGAATCATGCGTGTGAATACAGGTGTCCGCGCACATACGGTTTATTTGCATATATAATACATCGTGTATCATCCGCAATCATCTGAATCAGATGAACTACTACGGTCATCCTCGCTACTACTGTTATCATCGATTTCACGGAAGAAATCCGCCTTGCGATCCAACACAACTTGCAAGCAATCAGTTCGTCGTCGAATGGTCAAAGGGACAACATTTCCTTTGTACCGGGCAAGCCAAGCCGGCATGAAAGGAACATCCTGAATTACCACTTGATTCTCAATGCTGTTTGCGCGAACGAATGGCTGAGACACGTCCCATGGCATGTCTTTGCGCAGGTAAATGTTCTTGCTGATATCGTCCGCAAGCGCAGCCGCCTTTGGGTACCAACGGGCCTTCAACAGAAAGATCTCGTGACCGGGAAGATCAAGCTTGACGATCTTCATGATTTCCCCATACCTATCTTCAACGTCATCGTCCGGTATCTCGCCTGTAAGAAGTTGAGCTGGAGTTGGCACTCCCGGACTTCGAAAGATGCTCTTGAAATACCGTTGACAACTCTTCAAACCAATGTCGCTGTCGTGCACTCGAAAATCTTCACGCCCAATCTTGATGCTAGGATACTCCGTCCACGGGGCGATCCCGGCCAAGGCGAAGGTCTGCTCCTCCTCGGTGAAAGGCTGAATCTGCAAAGTTCTTGGGCACCTTCTCCACGTGTCTGGTTGTAGAAACACCGGAACCACGTCATTCGTCATCGGCCTTCGACGACCCGCCCGTCGGTTGCGACGATCCCGTTGTCGAACGTTCCTGCATTCGCAAGTACACACGGGTGGACTCAATGTTCCGTACGTTGCCATACGGTGGCCGTACGCCGTCCGTACGCCGTCCACGTGGCGTTCGCACAATTTACAGACATGCACATAAGTTGGTACCTGTTGAATGAGTCGAGTGTGTCGTCGAACTTTTTGCACAGAGTGTCGTACTCGGGGAACTCGGTACGAAGGTAGACTTGAATCTTTTCTCTGTCATCTGTTGCGATTGACGCCGCGCAAGCGAATTAGTTGTCTCATAAGAAGACTGAAGAGAAAAAAAACGGACAATAGTGAAAACTCATCCGTACGTACGGACAGGTATTCCACACATGTGGACGACGTCGTCCGCACGGTGGGCTCTTCGTCCACGCGCTTGGACAGGTGGTATTGACCAAACGGACAATAGTAAAGTACCGTCCGTGCGTATGGATCGCTGGCCACACGTGTGAACGACTACGTGCAAACGTACTTAAAAAGCATCCACACGCATGGAAAGACTAACATGCATGGCACACATGATACTTAGGGATGTGCTCACCAGCGGTTGGCCGCACAGTGCTTGATTTCGTTGTAAAGATGTTCTGCTTTGCAGGAGGTCGATACTGGGGAGCTCGACCACTTCGATGCATTCGCTTGATGCCAGCAACCATGGAAACCGTTCGCCGCAACTCCAGTCCTTTCATCATGCTGGCGACGGGTTGTGAGCGGGTCTTGATGGACAGCTTCAACAACCCGAAATAGTCTTCGAAGACATACATCCAGATTTCCCGTGCAGGGCCGTTGTCCTTCAGCTGGTCGACAATGTGCACGAGAAGATGCGACATAATCACCAACGCCTCAGGGGAGTTGTTCCGCTCCATCTCATCTCTCAACTGCATGACTCGGCTCTGCAGCTTGTTCATTTCCTGAAAGGCAAAATAATGAGAGGCAACATTAATCTCGAACCGGGACATGCCAGGTGTGAATGGTGGAGGAACAACCGGATGGACAACGGCTTCATACGCCGTCCGTGCGGCGTCCGTACGGTGTCCGAGAACATCCACACGGAAGCACACGGGTTGATTAGGCTTAACGTACCTCTGGATGAATTGAGGGGGCGGTTAATTCTCGAACCACCACCGAAAATTCACCAACGAACCTCGCGTATTGTGGTCGGAGAACTTGCCCGTCAGCATTTTGCCAGGATGCAATAACGCCCAGTATCCCAGAAGTGAGGGATACCACCAGCTCCGCGGCCTTCATCTTCCGCACCTTTTTCGGGTTCTTGTACTTTTCCTGCAGAAGTTTCTTAGCTAGAGGTCCCATATTTGTCGCGAGCTTCAGACCTCGTACCCACTTGATTGCACCGGTCTTTGCGATCGGTGACAGTCCCCACGGTGATGGTTTGTCTGCAAAGACTTTACATTGTTAGGCATACAGTGGATGGTCCATACGTCGTCCGTACGGTTACATGCGCCGTCCGTCCGGCGGCAACACGGTGTTCACCCGTGTGGAACAGCAGAAACTCGCAAACGACCTACAAGCTTACCTGCCAGTCGCTTCGCAGCAGATCTTCGATCGTTTACATTTCTGGGTGGGGGTGCGATAACCCACGATCGATGGACCTTCATCTTCCGCGCATAGTTGCGTGTGTTCGGTCCCCAACCATCACCAAAAATCACGCAGTGGACGCCGTGAATCAGGTTGTACAGGATGTGCATCAGGTCGAGAAGGTAGTCCCGTACAACGTCAAAATCAGGAATGATTGACATCGGGCATGGTCTGCTTCATGAACGGTTAACCCCGCTCTGCTTCATGAATTCCTCGACGATTTGTTTAGGCACTCGTCCCTCTCTGATCATCTTGGCGTGGAGCTGTTGGGTTTCACGGACTTCGCTGTTGGTGCGAAAAGGGATTGGTTCACCTGCTCAATGACGGCGAAAATCAACACGACACGCTTAGACGGTGAATCACGCGTACGGAACACATCGGACTCCAGGCGTCCACGCGTGCGGACGCCGGTATCCACAAGCCCGGACAGGGTGTTCTTTAACACATAATTTAAGCTAAAATCCACGAGCTGTCCGTGGGGTGTCCACACGGTGGGCACACATACTCCGTACGTACGGCCGAAGAAGGAAAGGGGACAAGCGACGGGGTCATGCGTTTACCTGGTTGCAGTCCTTGGTGTAGTGAGGAATATATGATTTTCGTTAGACCAGTTGTAGATTTCTCGGTACCCCGGATCCAGCATTTCAGGCAAGCGTAGTACGAATTAGCTCCGAATCGTCTCGCCGCGTCGCTCAAGCCAATGTAATCTTCGAGCATTTTGTACAGCACGAGCTTGAACGTGAAAACCGTGTTGGTAATCACATCGAACATGCGTACGCCGTTAGTCAGTCTGTTAACCTCCAAGGTGAACATGTCGTAGAACTTGCTGCTGACTTTCGGTTTTCCATCCCAGATTCCCCAAGTCATCACGTATTCTCGTTTGCAGCGAATTTCTCCCGGGAAGTTGACAATCGTAAAACACAGCGGAGTCACCGTGCGAATGCCGTCGTTGAAGGATTGGACGCCATCTGCACACGCCATAATGGCAATGTTCCTCGGGTCTTTAAATATGTCCCACTTGTTGCGAACGAAGTTGAGAAATCCTGGCGAGTCTGCACGAGCATTGGGAAACGATACATAAGAATTCCTTACACGCACTGTCCACACGGGTGGATAACTACTTACACACGTACGGACAACGAATGAACGTATTGTCCATGCGGTGTTCACAGTCATGGACAGGTTTACACGAGCTCTGGGAAATGAGACCTAAGATTTCCGCAATTAAACTGTTCACATGGGTGGGTAACATTGTCCGTGCGTACGGACGGCGTACGTGCATACCATCCATATGGTGTTCACCTACATGGACGAGCTTGCACGAGCAGTGGGAAATACGACATACGAATTCCGCACTTGCTTTGTCCACACGGGCGGACGATGCCAATCGTACCTACGGACGACGTACTGCCCTTACGTCCATGCGGTGTACACAGTCATGGATTGAAATTTCGGAGTAAACTCACCGAGTATACCATGTATTTCCGCTCGGGGGTCTTTGTCCAACATGCCTTCTTTCCACCACGTACGCGCTAGCATGGCTAACTCCGGCGTCAGGAAGAATACGGTGAACAGCGTTTCGAGCGGCCACCATCGAAAAATACAGCGAGCTCGACCTGGAATGTATACCCCGTTCACCGTCTTTCCGTCCTCGTATCTCGGTTCCAGGCATTTCGGACACTTGTCGCAGTTGGCGTGCTCGTCCTGAAAGAATTCGGAGCACTCGGGGCAAACGTCCACTTCGTTGTATCCCTTGAACATCTCCTTCCACTTCTGCATCACTTGTGCATATGTAGATGGAACCTCTGCGATAAGAGTATGTGCACTATCGGCTACATTGTCGATGTAGTGAACACGCAGAATGTTCAGAATCGCATCGAAGTAGGCCTGCGAGCTGTTGTGGTGGTTGTGGGAGACGAGAAGATCCAACACGAAATTGTTCGCCACGACGTTAGCGGACGCTTGGACGTTTTCTACACTTTCCTGCTCACACACACACACACATCCTCAAAGAACACATGAATGTGATGAATGCTGAATTGCTGACTTAGCTGATAAGGAGGACCTACCTCTGCGCTTGGGTCCTCTTGAGGTCCCAAGAAGAGCCGATTGATTTTTTCGATCGTCGCATTTGCTGCCTCGTGGATGGCAACATCTTCTGGGAATTCCTCCTCATCACTGCGTTCTTGTGTCTCCTCCTCATCTTGTTGTCGCTCTGGTGACGGCGATCG
This sequence comes from Cymbomonas tetramitiformis, assembly GCA_001247695.2. Lineage (NCBI taxonomy): Eukaryota > Viridiplantae > Chlorophyta > Pyramimonadophyceae > Pyramimonadales > Pyramimonadaceae > Cymbomonas > Cymbomonas tetramitiformis. Next base: position 3,456 of record LGRX02007234.1, on the reverse strand, counting down.
ATCACCATGAAGTCCATTGGCACGCACGTGCCGGAGAGTTTGCTTACTGGATAACCACCTTTCACCATTGCATTCAACGCAGGGACAAAATGGCATATTTGGTCGTCCGTGCGTCGTCCGTACGGTGTCCGTACGCCCGGCTTAGGTTTCCAGCGTATGGACAACGATGTTCATACGTTCCATGTCACATCTGCGCGCATGCACCAACACTTACGTCAAGGTTGTAAACTCGTCGTCCACACGTTAGATTATGGATGGACGCTATGTGTTGTCCGTATGGATGCCGCAAGCATTCTAGTCCATACGGTTCCATGAGATCGGTTGTCCACACGCGTGGAAACGTCAGTTAGCTGTCCATGTGGGTTTTGTACGAATTTCGTATGAAATGGCACATTTTTCGTACGTCTGCATGTCCCATGGACGGTCTGTCCATGTGGTTGGAAATAACCACACATTTTGAGCAGTCCGCATGGATGGATAGCAAAAGCACACGGTGAATTACGTGTTTTCGTACGACTCTATAGTGTTTGTACGTTTTTTGTTGAAAACTGTCCACACGCGTGGAAACGTCAGTTAGCAGTCCATACGCTGTCCATTCGAGTTAGCCTTGACTGTCCGTATGATTCATGTCCCATGGACGGTTTTTTTACACGCACGGACGCAAAAAAAAGCTGACCTCACGGAAACTAAAAACATAAAAACCGTATGGACAACGTACGGACAGCACACTTTACCACACGTGTGGACATTTGGGTAGAAATACTTAGCGAAAAAATGGCAAAAAACAAAACACCCCTAAAAAAGGTCGATGGAGGGCTAAAATCGGAGCGTGGGGACAAAAAAAAACAAAGTGAGAGGGGGGTTAGGCGCCCTCTCGCTGCTTGCGATTTACCCCAGAACAGGCACTCAGTGGGATTGTTTCCCAGCGGACAGTGCAATCGACGGCCCAGATGAACCCCCCCGTCTTAATCGGACGGTCTTCATGAGTTACAGAAACTGAAAATGGCATGGAGGCGTGGGTTGGCACCCACGACACCCCTTGTGCACTAGCGGCGCCTCTTATCGCTAGAACACAAGGGGTATCGTGGATGCCAATGCCTCCAAGGGGATTCGAACCCCTCACCCTCGCGAGAACGCGTTCGGCTTACCAACATTTGACCACTCGGCCATGCACCCACGATGATGAAAAACCGCCGCACGGCAAAAATTATATTCATAAAACCGCGTTTCCCTACAGAGAGGACTCTGATACCAATTTCAAAGAGAAAAAAGAAATTGAGACATGCATTTTCAAAAGATGCTGTCTCATGCACCAGCTCAACGGTCAAACGTCCATACGTTCATGCCCGTACTGTACGGATGAACGCCACGAAGTCAGCGCTGTCCACGCCCGTGAGTACCGTTTTCATCCCATCGCCGCCAAAACGCCCACAAACGCCCACAGTCCTCCAGCAAACGAACCTCCTCGCAAATTTTGTTTCGTAAGTTCCCAACATGGCCAGACGAGTTCAGCCCAGTAGACAACGCGCACAGATCCCGAAATCACCACCCACCGCCCCCACTCCCTCGCCAAACCAGCGTCGCCAAACCAGCTTGGTGGAGGCGGCCGCGTCAAACACCACCATGCAGCAGATGTTTCAGCAGATGCAAAGCATGCAGCAGCAAATGCTGCTGTTTGCAGGGGCTGCCGGGGCAGGGGGTGCAGCGCAACCTGCAGAGGCTGCGCAGGCCGCAAATACAGCGCGGTTGGTGGTGGACCCGGGCGCCCAAGTCTTAAATGACATGAAGGAAGACGCCCGGGAGGTCATCGACGACTGGCAGGAAAAAGGCCTGATACCCCCTGGGACGGTCGCCGTCATTGGGGCGGCCAAGCACACCAAAATCGCCAAGCATATCCAGTCCCGCCACCCGCAGGTGCCCTTGCGGATGGTGAAAACATACGTCACCAACCGGTTGAGTTATTTGAAAAATAACTCGGAGGGGCCCGGTCGCTGGAAGTGGAAGGTCACCCAGGACTTCCCCGACGGTTTTCACATCCGGTACAAGGGTCCAGCGGCCGGGTACAAGGTATACGGGCACAGGGATGCGCCGGACCCGGAGGAGACAGAGGCGTGCCTGCAGGTGGCTCTCGCAATTGCTGCTGGCAAGCCACTCACTGAAGGGAAGCACTTTGAGATCTTCACAGCGCTTGGTGCCAAAGCCCCTGAAGCCCCTGAAAAGAAACCGGAAGTAAAGGTAACTTTTGTGCTCTTCCGCCTGTGAGCGCCGGTGTCCACACGTTGTGCAACGGTGTCCAAGCTCGTGGTTATGTGAACCTTTTTTCAACTTGTGCCGCTTGATTGTTTCCACCCTTATGAACCACGTAGTTTGCACGTTGTCCACAGGGGTGTACGTTTTGGCCAGTGAGCGCCAGTTCTTCACTGTTTTTCTTATATGTTTCCACGCGTGTGTCGCCCGTACGAACGACTTAGTCCACACGTCGTCCGCACGGTGTCCAGGTGGAAGCGCCTCAACAGACGGTCCCCGAAGAGCCGGTCCCGCAGGCAGAGAAGCACTCCCCCAACCTCGGGGGCCCCTTGGCCGTAGGGGACCAGGTGGACGTCTTCGCCACCCCCCAGGCGGACGTGGGTCGTATCGGTACCGGTTACGACACCGGAAAGGCCACCAAATCCGGCCTCCCGAACCTTGTCATTGGTCGGGCTACCGTCGCCGCCATCGGGCCGGGAACTTCATTGAACGAGAAACCAATGATTTTGCCCAAAGATACCTACGAGCTGTACGTTGAATTCGTCGTTCACCTCCCAGATAAGGGGGAGGTTTACCCCGTGGAGCGGATTCTTCCCCACCACATGTCGATGGTGGACGAGCTCGTGAGTGCCGAGCAACTCCGCACCGGGACGGCTAATAAAACGATGGAGATGCTGGAGCACAACCTCCAGTCAGTTATAGTAAGAAAAAATGTTATCTGGCAAGTCCTCCCTCCCTCCCTGCCTTCCCCTGCAACGTTCACATTTTTACCTTTTGCACTTACGCGAACGTCCATGTGTACATGTGTGCGTGGTGTTGTTTTGCTGTCCATACGCGTGGACACCATTTATTGTGCCGTCCATACGGGTGGAAGACGGTGTACATACGTAAGGACGCCGTCTAACAAGTGGTTTATGTACGCAGGATACACAAGGCCTACTTGAGGCACGCCAACACGGAGAAGCTGTATCCCGAGAGGAAGCTGTATCCCGAGAGGCTGACAGCGAGAAAACTGGCCGGCCTGAAGTTGGAGCCTGCTGAGGTATCGGAACGGGACCGTGGATACCCCCCCGTCACGGTGTGTTTGCTTGTATTGTTCTAGTGGCATTTAGCTTGTCAATTGTTGTCGTTGCTCTTAATGCACTTACTTAGGTTGCATTCACTTGCAGTTCCATACGAGAGGAACGAGCCGTCACTGGTTCCAGGACG
>LGRX02007233.1:0-33279 GCA_001247695.2 Cymbomonas tetramitiformis | reverse complement strand
TGTTTGTTGTGCCTTTGGCATTTCAATTGTGAGATGTGAACCTTACACTAGAGTTTCTGGTACCTCTTTATATATATTTCGATAACTCGGTTATACGATATATGAAAGGATATTTATTCTTGGATAGAAATTGAGAAATGGGGAATACAGTTTCGTCAGCCTAATCGAGGAAGCCATTTTTTACCGTTGTTGCATATGGATGGCATCATGACATGCTATTGCATATGTAGGTTTCAGGGTGCAAGTCTTTAATTTGCGAAGGTTATAATGCCATACTATTTTACACACAAACCCACACAAAAACACATGAGCACTCATCATAAGTTAGAAACGACATGTTTGGTTGTCATTTGGAGGGGTTTTCATTCTTCAAATGACGTGTCGTTAGTATATTAATCGTTAGAATAACTGTCCGAAAACAATGTTCGTTGGAGCACTGTTCAATGGAATGGTCATACGAAACCGCTCGCGTTATATGAGAATTTACGACGAAGGTTGCTGCTATACATACGCTTTCTCCACATGTTTCATGTCGGTCACTTTTTTGCCGTTGACGGGCGACGAGAGCGTATTCGAACACATTTACCATATGCTTTTGCGTATGCACCCTGTTGGGCAAGGGGTTTGCCATATCCGTGGATATATTTTATGGTCGTTTCTGGGATCTTTTGGGGTCGTAGCGCTTCTTTTGTGACTTTGTGTGGATCTTCTCAGATGATATATGATGCTTGCCAAATTAATCAAACTTGGATTCCATCTAGTGTTGTTATTGGAGACGGTGTTATCCGTGGCCAAAGGCCCAAAGGAGGGGCTACAGGTCGCCATTTCTTTCTTCGGTCAGAGTGTGATGTCGTTGATTACCGGAAACCGTATAAGGGGAGGGAGGTAGCACGACGTGAATACATCAGAATCTGCGTGGGGTGAAGCAAAGATAATGTGCATATTTGAGTGAGTGAGTGATACATTTCAAGACTATGGACTGATAGATAAATGTATATAATTGCTCCCTTGCTCCCATGCTGACGGATTAAAAAGAGTATATGCGCGCGCCAGGCCGAGGCTTCTTGCTATCAATATAAAACTATTTAAATACACCGACGAGACATAAACCATCCCTAGGTGGGTCGGTGCGTTGTCACCAGAATATGGTTCCAGCTCGAGGACCACGCTTTTAAACAGAAGCAAATCACATCTTCCGAGAACGCTGGAGTCTACAAAGCGTTAACTCCTCGTCACCACACTGCCACCGTACTAAGGCCGTATCGGCATCAAAACCATACCCACAAAGTTTTCCACTACCAGGTGATATGCAGGAATTTCCACTGATCGTAAGGTCTTGACACATACAAGTTCGGTTCTGCAAACGAGCCTCCATGAGAAGGGCCGACTCAATAAGCATTAAGCTGGGAGCAGGGCTGACTCAGTAAGCGTGCTTCTGAGAGCTGGGCCCAGCCTCGGAGGCCGCAGTACTCGATGGTCCCGCCTCGAACCCTGCCTCGAGCGCGAACGGGACCACCTGTTGGCTTGAAGGTCCCGCCTCGGACGACGAGCTAGCAAGCTTCGGCTTGACAGGTTCCGCGAGCTCAAGGTCGGTATGCGGCGCCCAACCATATGCCACCGGAACGCCTGGATTGACGTCTTGACCTGGACTTGTCGGCACCGTTGAACCCGCACCTGAGAAATTATGTAAAGTACTCGGGACGCCCAGCGCAACCCCAACACTGGGTGCTTCCGTAGCTGGTTCCCGTTTCGCTCGTACTTTGTAGAAGATCGCTGCCGCCACGATGACAACCGCGAGGGAAGATACGATAACCACGACAAGGAAACTTTTTTCGTCCATGTCGCCGTCATCAGAAACCGAACTGTCTTCGGTCGTCGAAGCTTCTTCGCTCGTTTGAGTTGTACCTCCATAGGACGCTCCAAGGACGGTTCCCCCGGTGATGCGATATTTGCCGACGCAACCAAATTTGCTGGATGAAATATCAAAAGTGACTAAGCTATTTTCTTGGGTCATTGTTGCCCATTCTTCACCGCTAGATAGATAAAAGGTTGCTCTGGCACCGTTATCCGACACCAAACCGGTGTGTTTCTGGCACTGGCAGTCATCGCCTGAATATGTTGAAAGGATGACAACCTCATCATCGGTGGTGGTCACAAGGTATCCTGAAAGGCACTGGTTACAGCCATGCTTTTCCTCGTAGACAGCTTCGCACTCTGATGGACTCCAAGAAAATGGAACAAGCTCAAGGAAACCATCTTCACTTGCGGACGACGAGTCTGCAGGTAATACGGATGGTGTTGGTGGTGGTGGTGCAGGCAAGGGAGGAGTAACCCCGCAACCCACTGGGCAACATTGCAGCTTACTGCAGGTTACAAAAAAACATTTTAGGGTCAAATCTTTGAGGGTGCATTCTTGCTGCGCTACGGGCTCATAACCCTCATCGCAGCCTCCTTCAAAAAAGTCCCAGCCCGAATCGTGAAACGTGCACTCTGTCAATTTGCACAGGCTTGGATCGCAGGCGGTCACGGAGACGCGGTCGTACATACAATATAAACAGACCACCGAAGCAAAAGTGCGTTGAAGAAACGTCATAATATTCCGTATAAAAGGTACAACCTAGGGTGAGATGTTTCACGCAAGAAATTATTTCTTGAAATTTTTATCTTACTAAAAGGGGCACCATCCAGTGAGATTCACGCAATAATAGTCGTGCGGTTGCTCTACAGCTGTGTGCGAATGCTAAAAATATTCTTAGTCGTATCCTTTGAGCGTTCCTTACGAAGTGATGTCGGTTTGATTGGAACCAAGGCGTCGAACCTTTAGCGATTAACGCACTAGAGAGTTGAATAAGAAACAGCAAACCCTACTGAAGAAACAGTTCTAATGGTCTATCGTATGGTGTTAATCCACATGGCATGCGATCATATCGATATGGGCAAAATTGGGCATGCGATGGGGGATGGGCACCTCACCGCTCACGATCCGGACGATGAATTGATCACTCACGATGATGAATCGATGATGAGTAATCAGAAAATTTCGGGTACAAACGGATCGGACGATCATGATGGGATCACAAAAATGAAAATCACGGGAATGACACGATGACCTTGCGTTGGGATCTGGCGCTGGCGTGGGAAAGAAGTCGCAGTCGTCGTGGCGACGAGAAACATCGACATGTCATGTCATGCCAAATGCCATGTCATATGTCATGTCATGTCATGTCACAGGATGTCCGTGTCCGATCCCGGCCCCTGACGTTATGGACTTAGGACGCACCCCCGTAATGCCGCACCCCCCTCTTGAGTTTGTTATGGCTTTTGGGGGGGGGACCCATGGTGAAATGTGATGTAGAATGCAATTCTACAATATAATTATACACAGTCGATCAAGCCGTATAATTATAGGTGGCTTCAAACTCCATCCTTAGAGCTAGGCGAGACCGCCCGGAGTCGAACCAAGCAACCAACAGACTATTGTGGCTACTGCCCGACAGTCCTTGTGAAAGGACAGGACTGGAATCTCGTTCAGTCCTATCACAAGGACCTGACGCGCGGGAATTTTTTTAACCATCCTGCTTGATGCTCCTAGTGCCTATCCTCCGGATTGTAGTCTCATTGGGACCTAAACTGAGTACCCCTTTGCCCGCTTGCCTAAACAATGTCGCAATTTCATGCTACGTTATCAACATTAAGCATGGGTAGCGTTAAGAATCACTAAATTCCAACCACACCACAGTGATATTTTCGGATTTTGTATACCCAGGCAACTTCAACCGATATTTGAGGGCGAAGATGACCTCCGATCATTTTTTTGACAAGTCATGGAGAGACAGACTTTCGCCCCCCCCATAAACTGGGGGTGACTGTCTCTTCCGGTGTCACCCCTCGCCCTGTGGTGTCACTTGCATCTTGCCAGCCGACCCGCGATAATAAAACACCCAAGTTATTTTATTATCTCATCTTTTTGACTGCGAAACCCGTGCGAGCCACTGCACAGCTTTCTTTGCCTGCGTGCATATATATATATATTCACTATATATATATTTTTCACACTTCCCGTCAGGTTATGGGTTACCACTAGCTGGTGGTTTCTCACGTTCTTTTAGCTTTCATTCGGATCCCGCGCAACGCGGTATACAGTGACGCAACGTCACTACTCATCGAACCGGCCGGCAGTCACGTACCGTTACTTCGCGCCTTCCCCCCAAACGTGCTGCAACAGCATCCACAGTTATTTATTTGAGCGTAACGCCCAATCTTTTTCGTGCGCAACGCACGTTTATCACCGTCATTCTCGACTACGTCCCATCCAGCCGGCCGACACAGTGACGCAACGTTACACATCGCCGCCATCTCCCCGTACATGCTGCAACGGCATCGGCTATTATTTATTTGAGCGCAACGCCCAATCCTTTTCGTGCGCAACGCACGTTAATCACCATCATTCTCGACTACGTCGTCCCCATCTATTTCACTTTACGCTCTGGCCAGCAGCACCTCAACAGCAGCAAAATTGGCTTGTCGCACGACGTTTTTGACGTCACCACCGTCTTCCTCGTCAAAATCTACCCCAAATTGACTCTTTCATCACTTGGAATTGTCCATTTTACGAAAAGTTGGGTTTCCCCTTGTGAACCCTAATAATTTCCCTTCGCGGAATTATCCAGTCTGCGCTGGAACCATGGCCACTGAGCGCCAACGTGCACGCCTCGCCGCTGTTCGGGATGCCCTGGAATATCTCCGAGAACATCGACGGCATTCTTCACGTGACTATCGTCTGGTGGTGTCTGGTGGTGCTTATGCACCATACACCAACATCGAGTCTAACGCCTCCGCCAATGACAAGACCTTTGGCAGCAACGAGTTCCGTCCGCAGCATTCTCCGCTCTTTCATCCACCTTACGTGTTCATTGACCATTGTCTGGTGGTGTGTGGTGGTGCTGTAGCACCCGACCTGCCGTTTTCCCTCTCTGCTTTCGCACTCGTGTGCAGAGGAGGAGCACACCGCATTTTCCGCCTTCGCCCCCATCGGGGTGCCCGCGTCCCCGCACTTGCTCTGGTAATGCCACGCATTGTCACACCGCACCGCGTGGGCGTTGGATGACGACATCCTGGCGGCGCTCGACTGCATCCACAATCGAGTACTCCGCCGCCATCCACCAACGATTGCTGGGGCTAGAATCACGGCTGGCCTGTGGGAGTAGGTATCCCCACAGCACATGCATGGGCATAAGCCCCTAGAGCACGCATCTATAGACCAGCGCGGCGAAGCCAAACTAGCTGGGTTGAAAAAGACCTCTTAGGGTCTCCGATGATGCTTGTTTTTTTTAGGGCTTTGCCCGTGTAGCCCACCGTAGGATGTTAGACCCGGCTTTGCTGGCTTGCATCGTGGCACCTCACGCCTTCGGGGCGAGCCACTGCACAGCTTTCTTTGCCTGCGTGCATATATATATATATTCACTATATATATATATATTTCACACTTCCCGTCAACAAGACACTACAGAAAGAGCAGCGCGCGAACTTGACAACATAGGCGGTCTCCGAATTTTCACAGGACCTTCGTGGAGTTAGCTAGCGTGAGAAACATTTCGGTCCTTGTGGACTGGCCTTTTTATTTAATTTGAATTAATTTTATCCCCACCTCTTCAGCCCTCACAAGTGCATACCCATATCGAGTATATCACCCGGCACATGTTTTTAATAAATATTTGAGCACCCAAGGATGATCTTTGAGCACTCAAACATCAACTACATCGAAAAATCGTGGCGGCTAGCCCCCTTTTACTTCGGTCCTTGTGGTAGGACTGGAGCGTCGGGCAGTAGCCAATTGGGGATACGTGAACCATCGTTATGCCTGTTCGGTTTTAGACGGTGCTTTTCTGCTACTATTCTCGGTTTATAGACGACGGGTGACCTGCCGCGTCATCATAACGCGCAGTGCGTAATGCAGACACGTGGCAGACACGTAGGCTGCGATATGCGTTTCGTATGCGGCAAGGCACCGTATCGATATCTCCGATATCCGATATATCGATATATCGGAGATATCGGTATCTGTCGACAACTTTTTTTTGCGATATCGGAATATCAATATCTGTCGACAACTTTCGTGTAGTTATCGGTATCTGTCAACAACAATAACGGTGTTATTCATATCTGTCGACAAGTTTTGCAGTGTTATCGGTATCTGTCGACAACATTTTGTGGACAAGGATATCGATAACATTTGATGATATCGGAAATATCGATATCTCGGATGTTGGATCGTGCGCATCCCGCGCAGTGGCTCGTGTGGCGGCTGGCGGTGGATGGATGCATGCCTTGGCGTTGACTTTGCACCCACGGAGCGATCGATCTTGCGTGCTTTTCTTACGAGTATTCCATCCGTGGCGTGCATTCATGATGCACATTCATCAACGGCCATATCGATCCCAAATTGGGGTTGTTTAGTGTTTTCATTTGCTCAACCGTATCGATCAAGGAGTATTCGTGACATAATATTGAACATAATATTGTGACACGGTATTCGTGTGAGCTCTCATTTCTCGGAATTCGAAAAGTAGGCCTGTCGATCGTGATTTGAAAATTCAGGATGGGTCGTGCTCGGAAATTCTGCAGGGGCTCTACAAGCACGGTTCTGGTCGCACAAGGATCAGGCCCAATCAAGCGAAAACAAATTAACCCGTACGACATTAAGTGAACGCTAGCGATACATTTGATTGCGGTAATGAACATGCTTTGTAACGCTCGCGTTGATACGCCCGACTGCTATATCACATCAAGTTTAGCAATATTCAGAATAGCATATCACTTCTCAGTCCACACGAACACTTCACTTTGTTTATTCAGAATCAGCGGTACGTGTCCAAAAATGACATCCTTGCTACATTTGAGAAGTTCATCAAATGGAATGACCTCTTGACTTGCCGTCTTTCATTCCGAGGCTACCCGAAGATTTTCAGCCAACGCTGGATGCCACGGTATTCATGAAGAGAGAGACTTTCACCCCCCCATAAGGTGGGGGAGAGTGTCTCCTGTTTCACCCCTCGCCCTGAGGTGCCCCATCAACATTTGTCCTTCAGCAGTTTCCGACCCGCTAATAAAACAACCAAGTCATTTTATTATCTCATCTCAGAGTCTGCACCCGCCTTTCGACTGCCTCCGGACGCTTCGTTTTCCTTCGGTCTGTGTGATATATAATATGCATTATATATATATATCACACTCTCCATCAGGTTATGGGCTATCCGACCGTTGTTCTGTGGTTGGTGATTGTGTGCGTGCTTTCCTTAGATCCCGCAGCCTTTGCGGTAAACCGCGACACACCGTCGCGTCATCTGACTGAGCGCCCACCGCTCTTTTATCACATCTGACTTCCACTTGGGACTACACCTGTCCTGGTGGACTTACATCTGCTTGGGACTGCATTTGTTCCTTGGGTACGTGCGACATCATCACGTCCAACGACGACGACATCTGACCGCAACACCTCTGCTGCAACAAAATCGGCTTACCGTGCGACGTTTTTGACGCTACCACCGTTTTCGTCGTCGAATTCTACCTCAATTAGGTGTTTTCATCACTGGGAATTGTCAATTGCACGAAATTTTACTTTTTCACCTCGAACCCAAACGTGCTCTCAATATCTGGGCAGCGGCACCTCTGCCGCAACAAAATTGGCCTACTGTACGGGGTTTTTGACGTGACCGGAGTTTTCCTGGCGAAAATCTACACGAAATTGACTTTAACATCGCTCGATTTGGTTCATTTTTCGAGAAGTTATTCCTTCGCTTGGGAACCCTATCTTTGAGTGTGTAGCATTTTGCAGTCTGCAGTCTGTGACCATGTCCACTGCACGCCAACGTGCGCGTATGGCCGCTGTGCACTCCACGGTGGTGTCCCTCCGTTTACGTCGACAACATCTTACCGTTGGTTGTCATCTGGTGGTGTCTGGTGGTGCTCATGCACCAGACGCCAACTTCGAGTCCAACATCGCCATCGTCGACAACAACTTTGACCTCTGCGAGCTCGACACTCCGCATTCTACACCTCCACCCGGCGCATCCCTTGGCTGCTAGCTGGTGGTGTTTGGTGGTGTTCTCACCAGTGCTCACGCCCACCTCGACACCTCTCTCGTCACGTTTGCAAAGTGCGAGGCGTTCGTCGCGCGCGCTCACCGCATTTTCAACCTTCGCCCTTCTCCCCCCCCTACTGCGAGTCATTCGTTTTGGTGGTGCTGGACGGCTTTGGTCTTTGGCCCCGCTTGGGCATTGGTTGAACAATTGTTCACTTCAGCGGCACTTGGCTTCTTTTTTCATCGAGAGCGCCGCCGCCGCCTTGCAGTCTGCTTGGCAATTTAGCAGCCTACCCCGTGGGAGTAGTGATCCCCACGGCACATGCATGGGCGTAAGCCCCTAGAGCACGCATTGCAGGATTAGCGCAGGCAGAGCCGTACTAAGCTGGGCTGGAAAAGGCCCCTTGAATCTGGTGCACGTGTTCGATTAGGGTTTCCCTGTTTGTGATTGCTGATCATGGCACCTCACACCTTCGGGGTGAGGTGGTGTCATGGAGAGAGAGACTTTCACCCCCCCATAAGGTGGGGGAGAGTGTCTCCTGTTTCACCCCTCGCCCTGAGGTGCCACATCAGCATTTGTCATTCTGCAGTTTCCGACCCGCTAATAAAACAACCAAGTTATTTTATTATCTCATCTCAGAGTTTGCACCCGCCTTTCGACTGCCTACGGACGCTTCGTTTTCCTTCGGTCTGTGTGATATATAATATGCATATATATATATATATATATATATATCACTCTCCATCAGGTATGCTAAGAAGGTGACCCATCTTGCTACTGTAGTCGTGCTCCATGATACCACTTTCAATTTGAGAACCTTCACGTTCTTTTTTCAAACTTGAGCTTCGAAGCGTTACCTAAGCAACCTACGACTCATTTTGCTCGTCCGATCAAGCCCTCCGTTGGAACGCGGGTGGATACCACATACAACTGTGGGCGTTCTGGGATGCTCAAAATACTAAGATTCATTCCTAGTGCTATCCAAACGTTCAGTCACGGATAAATCTCATATTTTGAGCTAAAGAGCAGAACAACTTCAATAGCCCGCGGAATCACCTGGATATCTTAAAAATAGGTTGGCAATTGCCGCTCACAAATTCCGGTGCCCGTTACCCTTGCAGGTTGTGATGTGCCCGAAAGGATGATGATTGACTTGCTGATGTATCCATTTCGAATTGGAGCTTAAAATAACAATACTACTTTGCTGTCTAGAAAGTGAGCAATTTTAAATATCTGCTTTGGAGCTGCTCATTTTCCGTACGAAAAATGTCGGTTGACGAAGCGCGCAGTCATGGCCTCAGGTCGGCCGACCGCTCGGATAATCGGCGATGTTGATACGTATCGGTATTTCAAATTTGTACGATACACGTTTTTCCATATGAAATACATACCATTTTAAATGGACATACACACCGATACCGATATATCAATAAAAATAGCACGACACAAGTATCGATCGATCGATTGATACGCCGATAATTTCCGATATATCGATTTATCAAAATATCGGCCCAACCCGCGATACCGAACCATGCAATCGAGCCGTTGGCGGATTCGTTCGCCCGCTGGCGGGTGCCCCCACGTTTCCCGCCCCGTCGGCGGTTGGTCGCCTACTCCGAAATCTGCCGCCCCGCGTCAGCGTGCATATATAAATAGGCGGTTGGCGGGTGGGCAACGAAATGGCCGCCCCGCTGGTCGTGGTGGTTCCCTCGAAAACCCAATCTGCATCCTTGATACTCATGCTCTCCCGCATCCCCATCCGGCATACGATCCGGCATTGTATTCCGGCACCGGTATCGTATGGGACACGAAACTAAGAATTCTGAACGGTCTGCCAAGATCTGCCAAGCCGTTCACCTTCAGCGTAAACGATTTTGTGCGAAAAGTCGCTGACAAGCGAAGGATGAAGGAAGCCTCAAAGAATCTTGCCGATCTTCACGGGGCAGATTTCTTATTTGTAACGCTCACATTTCTTATTTCAAACGCTCATATCCACAATATATTTTCCGACGCGACAAGCACAGCATGATTTCCAATGCGCTCAAGTATCAAAAGCTTCCTGCCAGTTCAGTTGTGTTTCGACAGCAGGTCTCTTCTACGATATCACGCCAGATGATACATCCAGTTCACAGCCAACAACTATCAGCCCTGGTCCGCGGAGGCGTTAGCTTGAGACGCCAGCCTTCCTGGAGGATGTGCCAAAGAGGCACGCGTGCAGTCTGTGTCCGAGCTGAGAGCGAGAGCTCTGAACAGCTGAATCTTACCTTTTTTACAAAGGTGCTGGATGGGATGCTCGAGCTATATTGGGGTGCGAATTACTCTACCCGTCCGATTGAATCGTGGTTAGCATGTGAAGATGTTATTCAATGTCACGTTTTCTTGCACATCCTTGTTGCGTGCGTTCGTTGCATATCGGTAGTGCTTTTGCTGGCAACCCTGCTCGTATCCCGAAAGAGTCCGAAAGTGTTCGTCCGGGAGGACTCGTGGCTCTACGTGGCAAACGTGCAGCCTTAACACGCAAAAATTTCATGATGGCTAGATAGATTTGTTCGTGGCGATGATCCGCGTGCGCTGTATTCAAGAACTTCTCCGTCTTCGTAGGGTTTGCCTTCAATGAAGCTTTGCGGGCCCTTGAACCAGGTCGGACCCCTAGTGCAGTGACAGCGACCCAACATCTTCAAAGTCTCCAGCCAGACACCCCGCTCACCTACGACCACGTGGCCTTCCGAAGTTTCGGGGTGAGATCCTGGGTACTTGCCACTTGCTTCGACTTCCTGAAGTTGTATGGGGAAGTGCGTGCCCGCGTATCTATCTGGAGATCTTTCCACGTCGCTCGCTGACCCTTTTTCTATTGGCTGGTGGCGCTGTGCTCTTCTTGACCTGCAGGTGGACGGCTGTGGAATCAGCGCGGTCGAAAAGTTCTTCCTGGAAAATGGGTATACCAAACGAGATGTACTGCGCTTTGAGAAAAAGAAACTTACAGCGTACTGGTAAGAGCCGAGTCCAGCAGATGGTCGAAGCGAGAGCGGAAACTGCTGTGCGATCCTGCCTTGCACATGCTGCTAGGTTCACGCTCGTGCTCAGTGGCAGGATTGTTCTTGTCAGGTACGCCCCTCCTTCAACTGAGGGGAAAGCCATGCTTCCTCGCGTGTTCGTTTCGGAGCTCTGCGTGGATGAGCTCTCGGATACCGCACAGAAGATAATCACCAAGTACACCTCTCAGGTGAAATGCTTACCCACGCGCTCCCTCCAGCCATCTCTCCTACGTAAGCCCGGCTCTGTCTGTGAGTTTTCAGCAGAACGGTATTTTCCTTCCTCCATCTTTCGATTCTCTAGCTGGTTTCGCCCGACGCGATGTTTTCCACCGTAGCTGCCAGCTGATGTGCCAATCGTAAAGGCGTGGTTTGAACCAGGCCAAGCACAACGTGGACCATGCGGCAATGAGTGGAGTTCTCGGAGTGCCACCGTGGCCGACCCCGAGCAGGGAGGACTACCTTCAAGTAAGTAGCCCTCTTCAGTGGTGTGGCTGTGGTGTGGACGTGACGATGACTCTCTGGTTTTGCTGACGCTTGCCTTGTAGTTCTCTTTCGCCGTTCGTAGCAAGAAAGTCTGCCTGTGCCACCTTGGTGCCGCGCCTGTGCCACCCTGGTGCCGCGCCGATGCCACCCTGGTTCCGCGCCTGTGCCATGGCGGCCTGCTAGGTCTTGTGCCGCTTGCTGCAAGACCTGCGCACTTCGGTGTGCGCGCGACAAAGAGATCTATTCACAGAAGGCTGCGGACCGGCGGATCACCTGTCGCAACCGGCCGTGGAGAGCAAGTATGCACCTAGGACACGGACGCCAACACCCTACACCATGCCACTCCTAAAATCTGTCGCCGTGTCACTCGCACCTACGCTTGACACCTGACACCGTGTCACTCGCACTTACGTTTAACACCTGACACCGTGTCACTCGCACTTACGTTTAATACCTGACACCGTGTCACTCGCACTTTCGCTTAGCACCTGACACCGTGTCACTCGCACTTTCGCTTAGCACCTGACACCGTGTCACACGCACTTACGCCTAACACTTAACACTGTGTTACTTGAATGGATGCCTAACACCTGACCCCGTGGCACTCGCATTTACACCTAACACTTGACACAGTGTCACTTGAACAGACGCCCAAGACCTAACCCCGCGTCACTTGGACGGATGCCTAACACGTGGCGCGGTGTCCCTCCAACGGATGCTTGATACCTGACGCCGTGCCACTTGAATGGACGCCTGACAACTGACACCCTCGCCGTCGCTGTCACTGTCACTGTCACTAACTCCTAACAGCTGACATCGTGCCACAGCTGGCCATGAAAGGGTGTAGATAGCGCGGACAATGCCCTAAGAATGCGTTCCTGACACGTGGCATTTCGCTGCAGCTGGCTGAGGAGAGTGAGTATGCCGCGTGGACACTGGTGAATGGCTTCATCCTGAACCATACCACAATTTCCGTACATGCGCTTGAGGGAGCCGTCCAGGTGCCTCCCCGGCGTGCACCCTCGCCACCGGCTGCGCGCTCTTGGAAGGGATGATGGAGATGATGCGTCAGATGCTAAGTCGGATGCTTGCATGACCGTAGATTTCTGTGAACGCTGACTAATTTGGAAAGTGCACGGCAGATTCGTGCCTCCCTCCCGCTATCTCACTGTTTCCGGCTGTGATTCCAAAGTTTTGCCCTGCTATACTCCCTGTTCTCCTGCTGACGCGCTCCCTCTTTTCCTGCTGATGCGCTGCACGCCGATTCCGCAGTTTGCCCTACTGTACTCCATCCTTTTTTCCTGTTGCGCCGCGGTAAGTTTCATGGGGGAGTGTTGTTTCACAATGTCCGATTCTGTGGGTTGCTAAGATGCTTAAAGGCCCGAGGACTGCAGGGTATCGATGCTGTCAACGAGGAGATCACAGGGCTAGAAAACGTGGTACTGAACGGCAACGGCAAACTCAACATCAGCCCAGATGGCTTGCTTCTTCAGGTGACACCCCAGATGGCTTGCTTCTTCAGGTAACACCCCAGATGGCTTGCTTCTTCAGGTAACACCCCAGATGGCTTGCTTCTTCAGGTAACACCCCGCCCAGTGATCTGGCGTGGCATCTAGGTCCCTGCTCCAAGCTGCACCTTTTTTGGTGAGAGTGCTGCAGCCAACCTTCCAAGGAGGTTCCTTCTGAGCAGCTTCCTCTGCAACTGCACACCTTGGTAAGCGATGGACATGCAGCCATGGGCACTGCACCTGATGAAACCATCGGCACGGCGCCTGTATTTACAATCGCTGAGCACTGCTATCCACGTTCAAGGATTTTGCATGCACACGTGTACAATTAGAAATTCTCGTGTTGTGTAACAATGTCACGCCCGCCATGTCATGTAAGCATATTCTGCGATAGACAGGCGCTGGAGGGAGTTCCATGTGTGGTGAAAAGCCATCATGCGTTGCGTTCAATAGCACGGCTGCTTTGGTGTCAGAGAAGTCTGATGCGCTCTCAGCGTGATCGCAGAGCTCCACGACGGCGGACAATATTACGGTGACTTTCGCCGGAGGTGAGACAGAGGAGGTATGCGCAATCTGCCGAGGCTTCCGGATTTTTCTGACGGGCAACCGTACCCTTCCCGTCACGTGGCACCCTTGTTTTGCTTGCCGACTCCCTGCCAGCGCGGCCAGGTTGCTGGAGGGTGGAGGTATTCTCATTCCTGCGGCCTTGTAGAGTCCTGTGAAAAGCGATATGCACATTATTTGCTTCAACCTGTCCAAGGATATTTCCTGATGATGTCGGGAAGGCGGACGCAAAGCTTGTTTTGTTACATGCCACTTGCAACGAAGTTTATTGATCTGGTAATTTGGGGAAGTGGATTGCTATCTGAGATCAGCTGCCCGGAGCGTACATCGAGTTCGCCGAACGTCGGGTGCTTCCTGAATTTGCAGGGTTGCCTATCTCTCAGATTGCCGAGGTACGCACCTGGCTACGTTAAGATCCAACCACTCTGTAGTAATGCCATGCAATCTACTTATACGAACCTCGAGTGTATTTGCTCTACCCACCGGGTCAGCATGTTCTGGAGGTAGCTTGGCCCCATATTTTGCGTTGACAGTTAAGGATGGAATGTGCGCGAACATTTTCACATGCCCGCCGTCGCTAAGATGATTTCCCGGGATCGGTGGTCCATTTTAAGATGTGTGAAGTATCTCAAATATGGGAAACTTGCCGCAATCCCCAAGGGTTTTTGCAAGCTTGCAGTGCGGTGAGGGTGTTGCACTTTCTATATGTTTGTGTCGAGATTGTTGGCATATGTTGGATTGCTTGGTCAGGAGCATCGACGGGATGGCTTCGAAGTGGGCAACGCAGACAAGATCTTTGAGAGCACGAACCAGGGCGCCGCCAAATTGTGAGTAGCTGCTGGCAAAGCACGCTAAGGAAGAGTAAGAAAAAGTTAAGAGCAAAATTATTGATGGTATTTTGATGAATCGTTTGCAGTTCCTCGTGGCTGAAGTGGCAAGTCGGTATGATGTTAATTTTGTGTGACCATCTCTCCGTGTGGTCTCCACAATCGGCTATCGATTTTGCACTGGTATCTTTGTAGAATGACAAATCGTTTTTATATAAACTCTGGATGATGTTCAAAGTGCGTAATGCATATTGTATTCAAGGGTTGGTATCCAAGAATCAGTCACATCACCTGCACCTTGTGGGCATCCGTGCACTGTGATTTACCATCAGGCCTTGCCGTGCGTGACGAGTACGACGGAATGGGGACCATTTGTTTGGTCGGACAAATGGTCGGAGTTTCTAGGACTCCTGGGATCGGCATGAGTGGCCCTCGCCCTTATTTCATCAAACTTGAAAATCCGCCTGATATCGAAATATATCGCGAAATTGGGTTTCGGCTATACTTATAAAAGCGCCTCCTCGCCAGGAACCCTATGGCGCTGAACTCAGTGTTATGGTGGGCCTGATGTTTTTGGATTTCACTGGAACCCTACTGTCCTGGAAAACGTTAGGACACGTCCTAACGTCATACTAACGTATCATGCGGCACGGTAACTACGTCCTAACGGCGCAGACATCTTAACGCAAGACGTCCTAATGACATCCTAACGCCATGAAATGCCGTTAGGACGTTCGCCCTAACGACATCCTAACGTAAAGGAGCCTTAGAGCTTCCGAGGATTGATAGCGGGGGGCAGCAGCGGTTCTAGAAATCCCCCCCCCCTAGAACTTGCATTTTGCCTTTTGGGGTTAGCATCCCCCCCCAGGAGTTGCGTTTTGCCGTTGGGGGGTCAGCACCCCCTCCCCCCCTAGAACTTGTATTCTGCCCTTGGGGGGTAAGCACCCCCCCAGTCGCTCACCCCTAGAATTTGTTTTTTACACTATTTATTGGTACAGATGCACACACGCGCATGGTAATAACACAATTTGTTCATGTGCATATCCGATTGATATATGGGATATTGATATTTAAGCGCTGCGCCGAAAATTTTGTGAAAACAACCAAATAAAAATGTAGAAAAGTAGATAATCATGCTCGGATATTCAAGTCGCAAGTCTACCACCGCCTGAAACCGCTATTTCCATGCCAGATTTACGAGCAGGGTTAGGGTTCCAGGCGCTGATTCAGATGCCTGCTTCTATTTCCAAATTTGAGCCACCTGCACAACCTACACCTTGCATACACTTCTATAACATCAAAAGCAATATGTTTACCACTTTTGGCTCCTTTTGGTTGGGATTTATCAGTTTTGTTTTCACATCAGCACAGTACAGTGCACGATATTTACAATGTCGTTAATCTACTTGCACATTTTCGGTATCAAAATTTCCAAAATTTCTGTGCACGGAACTCCCCATTTCTCAGCATATAATACGGCTGATCCCACGGTTGATAGCTCAAAATGTTGGCCCGAGAGTCCTCTATAAGTGGCCGAAGTGGTTATATAATAGATTCGCTGACCCTGCCCCCTAGATTCGCCCCCTAGATTCGCCAACGCCCCCCTTCCCCCTAGGACTTGAATTTTCCCTCGGGGTTGAGCGCCCCCCGGGACTTGGATTTTGCCCCCTGGGGTACAAATCCCTAGAAAGTCACGGAGAACCTTCGCTGCCCCCCGCTATCAATCCTCGGAAGCTCTGAAGTATGTGTTTGCACCAAGTGGAGTGAGGGTGCTTGTTTCGGCACGCGTAGGTGCGTGGGTGAGTGGGACGATGTTGTGAGGTGATATGAAGGCCAGGGGAACGTTATTCGACGGAGTATGATGCGAATCGGTGCCATAGACAGCCGGGCGGAGAGGTGACAACTTTAGGATGTGTTCGGATGTTGTTACCATGGGTTTCGTTAGGATGTCCACGTTAGGACGCCGTTGGGATAATAATAGATGCTGGCGTGCCAGTGTTGCGCACATTAGATACCGGTCCACTGCTGTGTACTTTATATACTGGTGTGCCTAGTGCTGTTGTGCCATCACCGACGGGGCGTGGGGTTCCTAACAGAGTGCTTAGCACTGGCGGGACGTGGGGAAGCAAGCAGCATGTGGTATAGTGTGTGTCTGAACACACCCTATAGTGCATACTTTATTGACAGTCCGGCAGCCCCACAACAGTAGCGCGAGTAGTAACTGTAGACGGCCGGAAGAGCAAACCTAACTTAGATAACCCAGACTGATGGGCGTGGGGAAGCAAGCAGCGCGCTTGGCACTGACGGTGTGTGGGGAGCCATGAGGCACATTTAGCATTCATGGGACATTGGGAGACGACGGGCGTGATTATGAGCACTAAAGGGGCGTGGGGTTGCTAACAGAGCATTCCGCACTAACGGTGCACGGGGAGCCAAGGGGCGCATTCAGCAATGACAGGCCTGGCCATGGGGAGACAACTCGGGGTGCTCAGCACCAACGGGACGCGGGGTTCCCAACAAAGTGCTTAGCACTGACGGGGCATAGGGGGAGCAAACCGTACGCTCACAACTGATAGGGAGGTGGGGAGACATCTGGCATGCTCGCGACTGACAGGCGTTGGGGAGACGACCGGCGTGCTCGACACTAAAGGGGCGTGGGGAGCCATAAGACACGATTCAGCACTGATAATGTGATGCCCGAATTTACACATCATGACATTGGCAGAACCGTGATCGAGCCCAATAATGAATGAGCTCAGCACTGATTGCGCACAGCATGGCATCAGCGCAACACTGATTCAGCACAGCACTGAACGAGCTCAGCACGAAAGGAGAATAAACTTGAATGAAGACAGCACTGACCAAGTTCAACAGTGAATGAGCACGGCACTGCCTGAGCACATCACGGCATCAGCGTAACACGGAGTCGGCACATCATGCCATTAGCACAACTACCTAGCAATACTACCTACCACTTTTCTATATAATGTATGGTCGCAAACCTATAACATCTATATCCTTATGTTCAGTCTTGGCTTACAGCCTAACACTCACATGTAAAACTTGTCCTTAATTTCTCTTGATCAACACTAACTGAGATCCACTTTCCCAAGCTTCGTCCCTTTCAACATGTTGCTCTTTAACAATCACTACGTAGCAGAATTCCTAGATTGACATCTACCATTGACCAAGCATTAGCAGCATATGCCTGATTCTGGTACTCATCCGCCACTCATCAGGCAAATCATGATACTTATATTGCCATTGCAGATCTTTTCCTGGAATCTACCAGACCCTTAGTATAATCATTGACATTGCAGATCTTCTCCTGAAATCTGCCTTTGTCATCAATTCGCTCGATCATGTGAATATCAAGGCACGGTATCGATAACTGCCGATAACTGATATATCGATATATCGGTAATATCGCTATCAATCGATACCTTTTTATGTCGGTATCGGAATATCACTATCGACTAATACTGCATTGCGTACTATTGGTATCGACTAATAGGTTGAGGACGAATATTGCAATCGACTAATGCCACGTTTGCACTCATCGGTATCAACTGATACCAAATCCATGACATATCGGAAATAATATCGGAAAATCGGAAAATCGGTATCGATCTTTGGATCGCACTCCACTCTGCTTTCATTCGTCCATATTGCCATTCTCCTATGGCGTTAAGGTTTCATCGACTTACGGAATGAGTGTGTGATTTTCGGACCCATCGAAGCATCGATCCGCCCCTTGCCACCCCATAAAAACGTAACTCGAGTGGGTGTTTCGGACCAATTGTCTCATTTGTCAATTAAAATATCATGGCTCGAACTCGCGGACCTAAACGTAGAAAGGCGAATCACACAGACGTTGTGTTGGTTGCCCAAGGCAAAGGATTGGTCAAACGCACTCAGAATCATCCGTATGACTGCGCTGGGAGTGACGATGTGGAATACCAAGTGAGGGAAATCAAAGCGCACAGGAAGTGCTACGGCGTAGACCAGTATCTCGTCGGCTGGGAGGGGTTAGCAACTCAGCACGATACGTGGGAGCCCGTGGAGAACCTGCCAGGTTCGGAAGACGCTATCACAGCGTTCTGCAAGGAGCAAGCCGAGAAAGCCGCGGAGTCGTCTGAGGCTAGAGAGGCAGGGAATAAACGTAAACGCTTGTCGACAGCTAGAAGTGCACCCAACGCCGATGGCGATGAGCAAGAAAGAGATGATGCACCAGGTATGAAACGATGGAAGACTCCCCTTCACTATTTACGCGCCGGCCCGCTTCGTTGTGTGTGTGTGTGTGCGTATAACAATCATTATCTAACTTTCGTTGGATGACCACAGAAGTTGAGGAAGATGGACAGCTACTCGACCCCAAGAACGGCAAAACGAAGCGTAGGGCTAAGGTGTGGGGCTACTACTGGATCACCAAGACCGACGGTCGTGTCACGCATACGGTTTGCAAGTTGTGTGGCCCGAACTCTACCCCTGCAGCCTGCTAGTACAGCAGGTGTGGAGCGTGCATTTAGCGCCTGCGGCCAAATGCATAGTGACCTTAGAAAGTGTCTAAAAGAGGGTACCATAGAGCACGCACTTATGGCAGCGATGAATTAGACTACTTTGTTATTATAATGTAGAGTGCTAGAGTCCAGCATTTGCATGGAACAATAATTATCGGAATAAGTCCGATATATCGATATATTAGTTTATTGGTATTACTCGATACCTATTTGTGCACCTATCACAATATCGCAATCGACTGATACCTGTTCTCCTAATATTGGTATCGGTTAATAGCTTAGGATGGCATATCGGTATCGACTAATTAAAAAAATTGGATATCGGTATCGACTAATACTTATTTTTGACTTATCGGAAAAAACTAATACCACCTAGAACCAACCGATACCGTGCCTTGGTGAATATCCC
This sequence comes from Cymbomonas tetramitiformis, assembly GCA_001247695.2. Taxonomy (NCBI): domain Eukaryota; kingdom Viridiplantae; phylum Chlorophyta; class Pyramimonadophyceae; order Pyramimonadales; family Pyramimonadaceae; genus Cymbomonas; species Cymbomonas tetramitiformis. The sequence continues at coordinate 13,852 of LGRX02007233.1, read as the reverse complement.
GTTATTCCCCATTATTCGCGAATGTAGGTGTCATACAGCTGTGACTGGCATGCAACACCGAGGCCCTTGCAGCATGCAACCATCCGTCGCTAGCATGCAACCAGACATCTGCAGCATGCAGCCACCCGTCAGAAGCATGCGACCAGACACCTGTAGCATGCAACGCCTCATCGGAAGCATGCCACCAGGCCTCTGCAGCATGCAACCACTCGTTGGTAGCATGCACCGCCTCATCAAAAGCATGCAACCAGGCATCTGTAGCATGCAACGCCTCATCGGAAGCATGCAACCAGGCCTCTGCAGCATGCAACCACCCTTCGTGAGCATGCAACCAGGCCTTTGAAGCATGCAACCACTCGTTGGTAGCATGCAACCAGTCATTGGTAGCATGCAGCGCACGCCTCATCAGAAGCATGCAACCAGGCATCTGTAGCATGCAACCAGACATATGCAGCATGCAACCAGGCCTCTGCAGCATGCAACCATTCGCCGGTAGCATGCAACCCGGCACCTGTAGCATGCAACGACTCATCGGGAGCATGCAACCCGACATCTGCAGCATGCCACGACGACCCATCGGGAGCATGCAACCAAGCATCTGTAGCATGGAATCACTCGTCGGCAACATGCAACCAGGCATCTGCAGCATGCAACTAGGCATCTGCAACATGCAACCACTCGTCGGTAGCATGCAACCAGATCTCTGTAGCATGCAACCACTCTGCTCGTACCTCCCGGTACAATTCTGGGGTCCATTAATAAGATTTCTTCGAGCCTCTCCGATCAACTGTAACGCCGACCCTCGCGTGTCGAGGCCGCGCAGCGGCCGCGCTCGGAGAAACTCTGGGGAGAAGAGTATTGCCAAGAACCGAACGGCGCGTCCGCCGCGGATTTTCCCAATGGGTTATCTCTACGACGGTTACTGTAGCCCCCACAATGGTATGGGCGGGTCGGTAGCTCGGTACCACCGAGTTCACTGATGCTTGTGGCGGGCTCGAGCGCGACGTAGATGGCCATGGGCAGGTGCTCACTCTCGAAGAACATACGATGGGAGGTGTGTAGTGAATTTGGGAGGAAGGGCTTGCCCTGCGTGACGCCCTAATTTTGGTGCAAAATCGCGGTGTATAGATTGATGCGCAGTGGCTGTGTGGAGGGGGGTGGGGGCATTGGGGTTGAGGGGAGTGAAGTGGCTGTAACTGACGAAGCAATTCGATTCATGCGGCGTGTAAAGCGTCCCGAGATGCTAGATGATTGCCAAAATAATTATTTCGGGTGGTACCTCAGGGGGCAGGGTGGGGTCCGTGGGGAACTTGGAATTGGGGACCGCAATCTGAGGGGTAACGGCTCACACGAATTTCAATACTAAGGCTGACAGAAACCTGGACGTTATAGAGATATCGGCTGCGGATCCGAATTGGGGACCTTGGCGATAGGGGGGCCACAAATAATGTAGAATATGTCCCAAAGGTTCACTCGAACCCTGGGGGGCCTTGGAACCCCGTGAAATCGGGGAAAATAATTCCGCAGAAATTTAAAAAACGAGAATCGGGAATAAAGTTCGTAATGTTTTTCTTGCAAGGAATAAGTATTACTCATTATTTATACATCTTTTTGAGAGAATCTTCAAAGGGAGACGACAACGACAGACGCATACGTAACTCAAACCAACTCACTTCCGAATATAAATTATATACTCGCGCGCCACATCGCGCAACCGTCGCAATAGGGTTCCACCCACTGCACATACGCTTCCAATTTCCCCATGCACGTTTCGCTTTCCCCATTCCCGGTCGTGAGCAGTCGCAAACGAACGCTGAATGTCACAGTCAGCAGTGCCGTTCGTAAGTTATTAAATATGGGAATATAGGTCATCGTTGCCCGCGCCAACTTTGTTGCGCTACTGCAGGCACACCCCCTTGGTTTTTTAATCACATTACATGAAGTATATATATATTTCCCAACGTTCGTAAGTAATATAAACGTACGCACAAGGCGAATACCTTTTTTTTTAGCTCTGGAACGACCCCATCCGCAACTGCATCAGCTTCGTTTGCAGTCGCGACTGCAAGCTAAGTTGATGCGGTTCAAGATAGGGTCGACTAATTCACGGCAGCCGAGGGATGTTCATGCGTTCTAGCGCAAGAAACTTGGGAGATATATTCGTATCAATAATATGAATATATCCTGGAAGTTGCAGGTCATACCTTGGAGCATAAATCAAACAGTCGCATCTTGGCATGAGGCGTTTTCGGTATGGGTTTTGATTTACCCACACCCAAAACTGCTTTGCAGAATTGGAGTTGTCGTGCCTTCCAACTCTTGAAACGTGGCGGATACATTCATAATAGTATTATGAATATATCCTGGAAGTTGCAGGGCCTGCCGTCCAGTATGCTTCAAACAATCGCATCTTGACATACGGCGTTTTCGGTTTGGGTTTTGATTACCCAAACCCAAAACTGCCTTGCAGAATTGGAGTTGTCGTGCACTCCAACTCACGAAACCTGGCAGATAAATTCATAACAGTATTGTGAATATATCCTGGAAGTTGCAGGGCCTGCCGTCAAGTATGCTTCAAACAGTCGCATCTTGACATGAGGCGTTTTGAGTTTGGATTTATCCTCTTGTCAAGATGTGGCCGTTTCGAGCGTACTCGACGGCATGCCCTGAAACTTAAGGGATACGTTCATATTAATGATACGAATATATCTCCCAAGTTTCTTGCGCTAGAACGCATGAACACCCCTCGGCTGCCGTGAATTAGTCGACCCTATCTTGAACCGCATCAACTTAGCTTATTGCAGTCGCGACTGCAGATGAAGCTGATGCAGTTGCGGATGGGGTCGATCAATAGCTAAAAAACGGCATTCGCCTTATGAACACATGTATATTCCTTACGAACGTCAAACAGTTTTGTACTTCAGTGAATGTGATTAAAACAACAAGGGGGTGTGCCTGCAGTAGCGCAACAAAGTTGGGGCGGGCAAGCGATAACTTGCATTTGCGTACTTAATAAATAACAAACGGCACTATTTCCCCTCGACAGCGGTTCGTTCACACCCTTTAACAACGCCCGGCCAGAGTCGACGAGTCCGTGACAAGCTACTTCGATTTACTTGTGGAAGTCGGACTCCGACTCCCACAATCACCAACACAGAGTGTCGCAACTCTTCGTGCACGGTATGTATTACGTAATGTCGTATAAATCACTATTCCCCAAAAATCAATGAACGATTTCATTCCCGAATCTCGTTTTTTATTCCCCCGGAAATAGCATGCCGTGAAATCGCCGTATCATCTGATAGGTAGTTGTCGTAACTGTGGCACGATATTACATATTAGCCTCCACCAGCACAGTAAAAAACCCACGCGCCGTACGCCGCGCCGCGCCGTGCGGGACTCGGCTCTTCACGCAGCATCGCGATCACGATCGAATGATACAAGTCAAGATGCATCCGATCATCGATTGGATGATGCATCGGAGCATCATCATCACTCGATTGTCACATGAGCGGATGATTCCTATCGAACACGAAACAACAAACTGAAGGCCGGGTCAAAGGGACCCGAGGGACGAGGGGACCGGAGACCCGTCAGATAACATCGGTTATCTGAGTTACTGTAGGGGTAGTAGCCTGATGGCTATACGGCCAGAGCCGACCAAGTCGGCGGCCTTCACGTCCAGTGTCTTCTGGAGTGATTGTAGCTGTCGGTGTTTCAGTGTGTTCAGTGGTATAGTCTTGATATTCCTGTGATTTTATTTTATCTAAACCTTTTACAATGGCAGAGTCAACACCGGTTGCACAAGCGGACTCTGAGAGCGAGCTCCATAGGAAGTTAGACATTCTCCTAGGAAAGGAGCCTAAGCGCCCGCCGCCTGGAGCAAATTGCGACTTTCGGAAATTTGGTAGGGGGGACCTATCCACCAAGCGCACTTGGGAACTCGTCGACGAATTGGATGCCAAGTTCTTCGAGATTATTTGTGCTTTGAAGAAAGGCGGGGATGCAGGTATGAAGGTTTGCGACGAGAAGGCGCTCACATCCCGCATAGCGTTTGTAGATGGTTGGGCCGTCGCCAATCATTTCGAGAAAGGATCCTACGAGGATGATTTAAGTGCTGCGGATCGGGAAAAGCTGAAGCGTGAGAGAGCCACTGCAAAGGACTGGGTCGGCAGTGACGACTCGTCCTCTGAGTAGAGTTTCTTTTCTCTTGAAGTTTTGTAAAATGCGAGTCTTGTTTGCACGGATGGCCCGGTGCCTGCAGGGAGAGACGGACCGTCGATCCGAAATTCCCGAGTATACCTCGGAAGGCGTGATGCTCGCAAAGCCGAAGTCTGCTGTAACAGAAGAAAAACAAATGATCGAAGTGGCTTATAAGCCAAGTAAATACCATATATATTTTCAATGTCTCAAAGGATTTTAATGAACCTGATGGTGAGTGTTGACGTACACACCGGAGATGAGAGGGATCCGAGCTGTAGTTGTGTACCGTTAACCCCAAGCTGGGAATGTAAGGTGGTATATATTTTGTGACTTAGTGTATATGCTTCTTGGATCTCAACGGCTGTCACATATATTTTAGTAAGTTGAAGTCACAAACTCTTAGAAGAGAGTCACGATGTGGAATGGGGTGATCACCATGACTTTTACCTTGATCTTGTTTCAGCTTCAGAGCATATTGTACGCCCCATGCCAAGCGTGATGAATGGGTTAGCTAGGGTACGAGGGGGGTAGCAATGGTATCTTTAGATACCCGCCGCACCTACCCATGGAAGTAAGTCAGATAACCGCCGAAGGTTATCTGGCGGGCGGGTCTCCGGTCCCCTCGTCCCTCGGGCGCCCTCTGACCCGTCAGATAACATCGGTTATCTGAGTTAGTGGAGGGGTAATAGTCGGATGCCTGTAAGGCCAGAGCCGACCAAGTCGGCGGCCTTCACGTTCAGTGTCTTCTGGAGTGATTCGTGTAGCTCCTCCCACCCACCCGACTTGTTCGTTTGTTGATATTCATATATTTGGTTTTGTGTCGTTTGTGTTAGTTTACGATTTGTTGTTTATGTTTTGTATGTCGTATGAGAGCATTTAATTTGCAGTATAGAAGGTGTGCACCCTTCATTATCAATTGTAATTTTGTAGTAAGCACACCTTCAATACTTAATTATGAGAATCGCTTCAGAGCATACTGTACGCCCCATGCCAAGCGTGATGAATGGGTTAGCTAGGGTAGGGGGGGTAGCAATGGTATCTTTAGATACCACCTACCCATGCGATGAAAGTAAGTAAGCCAGATAACTAGAAACTTGAACACCAGGACTTGAACTTGCAACGTAGTCACGTAGTCATTCGATTGATAGCGGTTCAGTTTCCTTGATAAGAGGAAAATCTTGGTCTGGAGCTCAATCGCATCAGAAGGATCGAAACACAGATCCATTTGTCGTATATTCCAATATCGTGACCACTTGCCTCCACTCTGTCGTTCACAGGGCTCCCACATCATTGCAAAGGCTGAACAACAGGCGAACCGCTTTGATATGGACCGTCCCAAACGGCAGATGCGCCGGCCGGTCTGCTTCCTTCACCTACAATGCGTGCACGCTGAATACGAGGGCCGGTAAAGGTTCTACAGGGAAATACGCTTTTATTCTTGAGAAAATAACATGCAACCCTACTCTCTCGAAGATGACGACGCTCAAGGTGACTATCGAGGGGCCAGCTACAACCTCAGCAATGTCGACTCGACGGCCCGGACACTCGAGACGAGCATTCGTTCTGCTCCTCTCTCGACGGTTAGCAAGGTCTGGGTGAAATTTATCTCACATAAACCCGGGTTGGCTGTGTTTTTGTCTAGCATCGTCCCCATATGCCTCAGCATATTCGTTATAATATACGTAACTTGCATATCATCATTAAATATAGATACAGGCACGAACTCGTTTCAAGTTAAAGACCATCCCGCAGCGGAAACAGCAGACGCTTTACGTACGATAGAACAAGAGATGAAAGAGGCGAAAAATACTCCACTCGCAAGACGCTTGGAGGTGAATACTATCGCTCGCGTGACCAATCGCCACGTTCTCTAACGTGTATTCAACTCGTCCCGTTGCCTCTCCGCACATCCTGGAGCGTTAGCAAAGTTTCACCTGCCATCGCTAAGCTTCACATCGCTGATATAAAGTCTGCATCTACTGGGGCTCACCGGTTACAGATCTGTCCCACGGCGTTGCGTTAAGGTTCAGACTCTCCTTATCTGTTTGGCTGTTCTGTGTGGAGTTAGCAGGAAACTGCTGCAAACGTTCCACCTCGATATAACGTCAAATGGCATCTGCACGTTCTGTACAAGACGCCAAAACAGGGCGAAAGGTATTGTTGAGCTGTGCGCTCACTCTAAGTTTATTATCAGTTTAAGCAACTTCAGTTCTGCGCTGAAGAGTGCCCGGTCCTTTCATGTGGCAGTCTCCTAAATGAAAAGGCCTTACGGCGCATACGCGACATCGAGCGGAGCATAGTCACCCTTCCGGAATACCCTCGCTTCTGCGTTCAAGTCCAAACGGGTCCGAAAGAGTGCGCGAGCCCGACCTCGCTCATGCCGTACTTGTTCCCAGCCCCGGGCGAAGGTGCGCCAGTGCAGAACCCCTGTCCCTCCTGTGATCTGGTTTAATCCACGCTTCAGAGTTCACCATTCGCCACTCATTACGGTGTTAGTCCTGCCATTGATCATAGTATCCACGAGTGAGCTCGGGTGTTATCAGCGCCGTTGTTGTGCTCCGAGCACAAACGCACACACAAGTGTACGGTGCAGGTGCACCGCAGGCATACCGCGTGCACCGCAGCCCATCGAGCGCTTGTTTTTGCGCGTACCATCTTCTTCGGGATCACAACACTTCTGGTGGGAGTCGAAAGTTGTACGCCCATGCTTACGAGGCAAAGCAATATTGGCTCAGGCCTGGTCGCAAGTCAGTGCCAGCTGCCCTTCGGGAACCACTCCAGTCCACAACTGTGCCGCCGTATCTGATTGAATACCCGAATAATACCCAGGCCGAGGCAAACTAGGCCGTCGAACGCGGCGCACTCGGGCAAGGGATTCTTCCTGTTGCCTGTCGAATGGCCCTGTCGCCAGGTGGCACGCATGCTCCTGGCCAGACTGTGCCCGGTTTCGGGAAACAGAGCGATTTGCTTTCACGGCTCAGTCGGGCGGAAACTGTGCGAAGGGCGCATGCGAGCACCCCACTCTGCCAGCGCGTCCCAGGTGTGAGTGCCCAGCTATGCTCTATGTCCACCCTCGATGCGCCGTGCGGTGGGCCTAACGAAATCTTGGCTGCTGCAGAGACAAGCGCACCTTACGACTACACGCGGAACTATGACATGGCGGACATCGAAATCACGATGCTCAACCTGCTCCGCCGAGGTACGCGAGAAGCCGGCCCACTTGGTCGAGATTTGAGCGCAATCCAGCCTCTCGCTAGCTTTGCCGCCTCCCTGACATCCCTAACATTTTTATTCTCCTCGATGTGGATGCGAAAGTTTCGTGCTGCGACAGTATCAGTCACTCCTGCTGTGTCGGCTGTCACATAGTGTGTATCCCTGAGCAGTAAGAAGTTCTGAGACATCGGAAAATAAGCTGGAGCAAAAGCGCTTTCATTAGCAGGAACTATCCTGGCATATGTTGTGATACTGCATTGCGTAGAAGAATACTTCATAAGTTTGACCTCCGGAGATGCTGAAATGCACTGAACTAACATCATGGTCTGCAGCACTGGCACGAAGGACTGCTCCGTACCTTTCATCCCTTCTGTCAACTGCCTCCCCGCTGTGGGGCTTGGCAGCAACTTTCTCTTCCTCGAAGTCTCTGTCCTTGTGTGTGTGCTTATCCTTGCAGGGTCCGCTTACTCCGTAACCCAGAGACCAACAGTTGTTTGGCGACGATCGGTCACATCGTATCATCTTTCCATGCTGCTTTGCATTTGGGTTGGGAATATGTATGTGTTTGCGGTATCTTGTCACGGCCCCGCCCTGCTCTTGATTTGCTTTTCACATCCACTGGGATGATGATGGGCTGGCTTTTGTTGGCCGATCTCATGCCGTTCAGTGTGTGTGTCAACTCCGTTACCCAGAGACCAACAATTGTTGGGCGATGATCGGTCACATCGTATCATCCTTCCATGCTGCCTTGCATCTGGGTTGGGAATATGTATGAGTTTGTGGTATCTTGTCACGGCCCCGCCCTGCTCTTGATTTGCTTTTCACATCCACTGGGATGATGATGGGCTGGCTTTTGTTGGCCGATCTCATGCCGTTCAGTGTGCTTATCCTTGGACCGACTCCTTTGGCACCCCGTAGCCACAGAAGACCGGTTGCACTATGTACCCACGCCGGGGATCCAAGGATACAGCACACACTTCGGGACACTTATCCGGATTCTCCGGTGTGTGTATGCTTATCCTTGCGACTCCTTTGGCACCCCGGTGTGTGTGTGTGTAGCATTTTCACTCTCCGTGTACAGTGCTCATGGTTATTACACATGCCGGGGGACTTGTGTTCTTTGACCTTGATATGAAGTACTGGCGGATCGCTGTGAACGGGGACGGCCGCCGGGTGGAAGTGGGTTTTGGGAGGCGGTTATCCCTGTGGTGCCATTCTGGCGGGCACTGCCTCTTGGAGAGCTCGGTAGATTCGTCTGTCGTGCTGCGAGGAGAGGCAGAAGGGGGTGAAGTACACCTTCTGTGTTTTCCCTTGAATTTTGTGGGGAGCACTTAGGTGCCCGCATGTTTCCTTTTTTTGACATGGGGTGTCCATGCTGTGTGGTGTGACTGCATTCATGACATAACCATGGACCAACAGGTCCTATCCATCGACCGGGAGCCACTGGGGGGCATGCCAGCAGGGTCCGCTTACTCCGTAACCCAGAGACCAACAGTTGTTTGGCGACGATCGGGAACATCGTATCATCTTTCCACGCTGCTTTGCATTTGGGTTGGGAATATGTATGCGTTTGTGGTATCTTGTCACGGCCCCGCCCTGCTCTTGATTTTCTTCTCACATCCACTGGGATGATGATGGGCTGGCTTTTGTTGGCCGATCTCATGCCGTTCAGTGTGTGTGTGTCACTGCCACTTTATGGTGGAGAGGCCCGGTCTGTATGATAGACGAGGTCCGGGTTGCTAGATCTCGCGCGTCAGGCGTAAGCTGGGGGACTTACGTGACGGTGTTATTGTGCCAGGTCCGAATGGGTGGGAGTTCGGGCCATCATAGCTGACCGGGAATACGTCTCGCCATAGGGTTGTGGCATCTCGCTTTTAACGGGGACGGCCACTTGGGTGCTTTGGATGATGGGATGTGGCTGTCCCTGTGGTACCCTTCTGACGGGTACTGCCTCTTTGAGGGCGTCGGGGATTCGTCTGCGGCTGGCTCTATTTATGTCCAGTGCCTTGGGGCTTTTTCATCTGCCAGGGGACTGGTGATCGATACCCACTTTATGGGGTATTGGCATCTCGTTGTTAACGGGGAAGGCCACTTGGGTGCTTTGGATGATGGGATGTGGCTGTCCCTGTGGTACCCTTCTGACGGGTACTGCCTCTTTGAGGGCGTCGGGGATTCGTCTGCGGCTGGCTCTATTTATGTCCAGTGCCTTGAGGCTTTTTCACCTGCCGGGGGACTGGTGGTTGACAGCCACTTTATGGGGTGCTGGCATCTCGTTGTTAACGGGGACGGCCACTGGAATGATTTGGATGATGGGATGTGGCTGTCCTTGTGGTACCCTTCTGGCGAATACTGCCTCTTTGAGGGCGTCGGGGATTCGTTTGCGGCTGGCTCTATTTATGTCCAGTGCCTTGGGGCTTTTTCACCTGCCGGGGGACTGGTGATCGATACCCACTTTTTTGGGGTGCTGACATCTCGTTGTTAACGGGGACGGCCACTGGAATGATTTGGATGATGGGATTGTGGCTTTCCTTGTGGTACCCTTCTGGCGGGTACTGCCTCTTTGAGGGCGTCGGGGATTCGTCTGCGGCGGGCTCTATTTATGTCCAGTGCCTTGGGGCTTTTTCACCTGCCAGGGGACTGGTGATCGACGCCCACTTTATGGGGTACTGGCATCTCGTTGTTAACGGGGACGGCCACTTGGGTGCTTTGGATGCTGGGATGTGACTGTCCCTGTGGTACCCTTCTGGCGGGTACTGCCTCTTTGAGGGCGTCGGGGATTCGTCTGCGGCTGGCTCTATTTATGTCCAGTGCCTTGGGGCTTTTTCATCTGCCAGGGGACTGGTGATCGACGCCCACTTTATGGGGTATTGGCATCTCGTTGTTAACGGGGACGGCCACTTGGGTGCTTCGGATGATGGGATGTGGCCGTCCTTGTGGTACCCTTCTGACGGGTACTGCCTCTTTGTGGGCGTCGGGGATTCGTCTGCGGCTGGCTCTATTTATGTCCAGTGCCTTGGGGCTTTTTCACCTGCCGGGGGACTGGTGATCGATACCCACTTTTTGGGGGTGCTGACATCTCGTTGTTAACGGGGACGGCCACTGAAATGATTTCGATGATGGGATTGTGGCTGTCCCTGTGGTACCCTTCTGACGGGTACTGCCACTTTGAGGGCGTCGGGGATTCGTCTGCGGCTGGCTCTATTTATGTCCAGTGCCTTGGGGCTTTTTCACCTGCCAGGGGACTGGTGATCGACGCCCACTTTATGGGGTACTGGCATCTCGTTGTTAACGGGGACGGCCAGTTGGGTGCTTTGGATGATGGGGTTGTGGCTGTCCCTGTGGTACCCTTCTGACGGGTACTGCCTCTTTGAGGGCGTCGGGGATTCGTCTGCGGCTGGCTCTATTTATGTCCAGTGCCTTGAGGCTTTTTCACCTGCCGGGGGACTGGTGGTTGACAGCCACGTTATGGGGTGCTGACATCTCGTTGTTAACGGGGACGGCTACAAGAATGATTTGGATGATGGGATTGTGGCTGTCCCTGTGGTACCCTTCTGACGGGTACTGCCTCTTTGAGGGCGTCGGGGATTCATCTGCGGCTGGCTCTATTTATATCCAGTGCCTTGGGGCTTTTTCACTTGCCGGGGGACTGGTGATCGATACCCACTTTTTGGGGGTACTGGCATCTCGTTGTTAGCGGGGACGGCCACTGAAATGATTTGGATGATGGGTTGTGGCTGTCCCTGTGGTACCCTTCTGGCGGGTACTGCCTCTTTGAGGGCGTCGGGGATTCGTCTGCGGCTGGCTCTATTTATGTCCAGTGCCTTGAGGCTTTTTCACCTGCCGGGGGACTGGTGGTTGACGGCCACTTTATGGGGTGCTGACATCTCGTTGTTAACGGGGACGGCCAGTGGAATGATTTGGATGATGGGATTGTGGCTGTCCCTGTGGTACCCTTCTGACGGGTACTGCCTCTTTGAGGGCGTCGGGGATTCGTCTGCGGCTGGCTCTATTTATGTCCAGTGCCTTGGGGCTTTTTCATCTGCCAGGGGACTGGTGATCGATACCCACTTTATGGGGTATTGGCATCTCGTTGTTAACGGGGACGGCCACTTGGGTGCTTTGGATGATGGGATGTGGTTGTCCCTGTGGTACCCTTCTGACGGGTACTGCCTCTTTGAGGGCGTCGGGGATTCGTCTGCGGCTGGCTCTATTTATGTCCAGTGCCTTGAGGCTTTTTCACCTGCCGGGGGACTGGTGATCGACGCCCACTTTATGGGGTACTGGCATCTCGTTGTTAACGGGGACGGCCACAAGAATGATTTGGATGATGGGATTGTGGCCGTCCCTGTGGTACCCTTCTGACGGATACTGCCTCTTTGAGGGCGTCGGGGATTCGTCTGCGGCTGGCTCTATTTATGTCCAGTGCCTTGAGGCTTTTTCACCTGCCGGGGGACTGGTGGTTGACAGCCACGTTATGGGGTACTGACATCTCGTTGTTAACGGGGACGGCCACTGGAATGATTTGGATGATGGGATTGTGGCTGTCCCTGTGGTACCCTTCTGACGGGTACTGCCTCTTTGAGGGCGTCGGGGATTCGTCTGCGGCTGGCTCTATTTATGTCCAGTGCCTTGGGGCTTTTTCATCTGCCAGGGGACTGGTGATCGATACCCACTTTATGGGGTATTGGCATCTCGTTGTTAACGGGGACGGCCACTTGGGTGCTTTGGATGATGGGATTGTGGCTTTCCTTGTGGTACCCTTCTGGCGGGTACTGCCTCTTTGAGGGCGTCGGGGATTCGTCTGCGGCTGGCTCTATTTATGTCCAGTGCCTTGGGGCTTTTTCACCTGCCAGGGGACTGGTGATCGACGCCCACTTTATGGGGTACTGGCATCTCGTTGTTAACGGGGACGGCCACTTGGGTGCTTTGGATGATAGGGTTGTGGCCGTCCCTGTGGTACCCTTCTGACGGGTACTGCCTCTTTGTGGGCGTCGGGGATTCGTCTGCGGCTGGCTCTATTTATGTCCAGTGCCTTGGGGCTTTTTCACCTGCCAGGGGACTGGTGGTCGATACCCACTTTTTTGGGGTGCTGACATCTCGTTGTTAACGGGGACGGCCACTGAAATGATTTGGATGATGGGATTGTGGCTGTCCCTGTGGTACCCTTCTGACGGGTACTGCCTCTTTGAGGGCGTCGGGGATTCGTCTGCGGCTGGCTCTATTTATGTCCAGTGCCTTGGGGCTTTTTCACCTGCCGGGGGACTGGTGATCGACGCCCACTTTATGGGGTGCTGGCATCTCGTTGTTAACGGGGACGGCCACTTGGGTGCTTTGGATGATGGGATTGTGGCCGTCCCTGTGGTACCCTTCTGACGGGTACTGCCACTTTGAGGGCGTCGGGGATTCGTCTGCGGCTGGCTCTATTTATGTCCAGTGCCTTGGGGCTTTTTCACCTGCCGGGGGACTGGTGATCGATACCCACTTTTGTGGGGTGCTGACATCTCGTTGTTAACGGGGACGGCCACTTGGGTGCTTTGGATGTTGGGATGTGACTGTCCTTGTGGTACCCTTCTGGCGGGTACGGCCTCTTTGAGGGCGTCGGGGATTCGTCTGCGGCTGGCTCTATTTATGTCCAGTGCCTTGGGGCTTTTTCACCTGCCAGGGGACTGGTGATCGACACCCACTTTATGGGGTGCTGACATCTCGTTGTTAACGGGGACGGCCACTTGGGTGCTTTGGATGATGGGGATGTGGCCGTCCTTGTGGTACCCTTCTGACGGGTACTGCCTCTTTGAGGGCGTCGGGGATTCGTCTGCGGCTGGCTCTATTTATGTCCAGTGCCTTGGGGCTTTTTCACCTGCCGGGGGACTGGTGATCGACACCCACTTTATGGGGTACTGGCATCTCGTTGTTAACGGGGACGGCCACTGGAGTGATTTGGATGATGGGATGTGGCTGTCCCTGTGGTACCCTTCTGACGGGTGCTGCCTCTTTGAGGGCGTCGGGGATTCGTCTGCGGCTCGCTCTATTTATGTCCAGTGCCTTGGGGCTTTTTCACCTGCCGGGGGACTGGTGGTTGACAGCCACTTTATGGGGTGCTGACATCTCGTTGTTAACGGGGACGGCCACTGGAATGATTTGGATGATGGGATTGTGGCTGTCCTTGTGGTACCCTTCTGGCGGGTACGGCCTTTTTGAGGGCGTCGGGGATTCGTCTGCGGCTGGCTCTATTTATGTCCAGTGCCTTGGGGCTTTTTCACCTGCCGGGGGACTGGTGATCGACGCCCACTTTATGGGGTACTGGCATCTCGTTGTTAACGGGGACGGCCACAAGAATGATTTGGATGATGGGATGTGGTTGTCCCTGTTGTACCCTTTTGACGGGTACTGCCTCTTTGAGGGCGTCGGGGATTCGTCTGCGGCTGGCTCTATTTAT